>JARQOD010002696.1:0-74332 GCA_033576555.1 Oophaga sylvatica | reverse complement strand
AGAAATATCCCATAGTAGGAAGAGTGCAGTGTGGCACTTTTTTGACCAAATCCTATTGATGAGGCAAAGGTTATCTGTAAGAAGTGGGGAAGGACCTTTAGCCGAGGGAAAAATCTCCAAAATTTGAATACCAGTTGCATGCTTAGACATTTAAACACCATGCACTTGCAAGCGTGGACGGACTACAAAACCTCAGGAAGCACACGTGCACCTGCTCCGACTGAAGGTAGCCAGCAACGCTACATCGCTTCCCCTACTGTAAGCCCACCGGTTAGCACATCACCAGCAAGAAATGTTGAGGTGTAGAGAAAAATGACTTTGGCTCCGGGAGGGTCGAGTCGGGTTTCGGACCACCCGACTTTCCCAAACGTCGAGTCGAACGAAGTCAGCCGACTAAAGGAAAAGGTTGAGTGGGAGTCGAAAATCCGACCCCAATGCAAGTCAATGGGGAATAAAAGTCGGCAGGGAGTGGAGGACAGTAAACACACCTACAGTGCCCATTTCAATGCCAACGACATCAATTCTTATTACTTAAGCTTGTCAATAGTGTTGAGCGATACGATACCGCAAGTATCGGGTATCGGCCGATATTAGCTCTATCGGACTTTCGATACTTAGTTCCGATATTTTCGTCTTATCGGATACCGGAATCGGATTTGTCACTGTCACTGTCAGTGTCCGCCGGTCGGGTCTGTCAGGAGTCAGCGGCACTTACCTGGCAGAAGATCTCCGGCGGTCACGGGCTGGACTGCTTGATGGCCGCCATCATCTTTCCCCGGCGGTCACATGCAGTTTCTCGCGATAACTGCAGTGACTGCTGGGTAATCCCGGCCGTAAAGCAGTCAGTCCGATGACGTCACCGCCAGGGAAGCAGGTAATCAGCTGTGCTGCGTCGAGATGACAGGCTCTGCCTGTCATTGCGATGTAGCAGAGCTGGATCGTCGTGGGACTGTCGTTACTATGGACTGCGTCGGACAGGTGGTATACTGTTGGTTTGTTTTTTTTCTTTTTTTACAGGAGATCGATGGCGTCGCAGGAATGAGTGTATAATAAAATTAATGAAAACTGTGTTGTCTCTTTTATTTCATTAAAATACTTTTTTCTTGCTGTGTCTTTTTTTTTTATACATTTAAAAACTTTGGGATTAATAATGGATCGGTGTCTTATTGACACCTCTCCATTATTAACCGGGCTTATTCTCACCGTGCAATCAACGGTACATTAACCCCTTATTACCCCACTTGCCACCGCTACAGGGCAGTGGGAAGAGCCGGGTAAAGTGCCACAATTGGCACATCTTTTGATGCGCCAAATGTGGGGCTGCTGTAGCCTGGTATTATCAGGCTGTTGAGGGCCAAAATCCATGGGCCTTGACAGTCTTTTAATACCAGGCCGCAGCAGTCTGCATTTTACTTGGCTGGTTAACAAAAATAGGGGGACCCCTACGCCGTTTTTTTTTCGAGGGGATCCCTATTTTTGTTAACCAGCCAAGCTAAGCAGACTGCTGTGGCCTGGTATTATCAGGCTGGCAAGGTCCATGGATATTGGATCCTTACCAGCCTGAAAAACCAGGCCTCAGCAGTCTGCTTCATTGGCTGGTTAACAAAAATAGGGGGGACCCCACGCCAAATTTTTTTCGAGGGGATCCCTATTTTTGTTAACCAGCCAAGATATGCAGACTGCTGTGGCCTGGTATTATCAGGCTGGCAAGCAGGGTCGGACTGAGGCACCGGGACACCGGAGAAACCTACGGTGGGCCCCAGCTCCTGAGTGGTGGGCCCTGATTTGAAAGGATAGGTCGCGGGGCAGAGGGGGCGGTGGCCCCGGGGCCCGCGCTCTGAGGGGGCCCACCCGGAGCTACGATACAGTTACATTCTGCGGCAGAGTAGGGAGAATCGCTCTCCCTGCTCTGCCACCCGGAAGTTATGGGGCCTGAACAGGCGTTGGGGGGGCCCGGTGCCAGCAGTGGGCCCCCCACCCGTCATCGGAGGGTCAGCTGTATCGGCATCCAGCCGATAAAGCTGACCGCATGGAGAGAGAAGGAGCGAGCGCTCCTTCTCTCCCATAATCCCCCTCTCAGCGTATGACAGCGGGCGCAATAACATCACCTGCCGGCGCCCGCTGTCAGACGCTGAGAGGGAGAACAGTGAGCAGCACAGGAGCCGGGAGGTGAGTTTTTTTTTTATTTTTTTTTTAATGGGGGTGCAGTCGAGTCCTGGCTGGAGAAGTCGTCATGTCGGTGTGGGCCAGATGGAAAAGACATGAAAAGTGAACAATTCCATTAGAAAGAACATCAGCGGTAAGTCATTATCTGTACCTGTGCTGTAATCTATTATATGTTCTGTAGGACTGGTATTATTTAACACAGACCATATGGCGGTAATATCAATATTGGTCTTTTTATATATAGATTATTTTGGCCAACAGCGCAGTCATTTGCTGAGGTTCTCTGATGATGGGCCCACTCAGAAGTTTTGCCCCCACTAAACCAAAACCCTAGCTACGCCTATGGCTCTCTCTCTAGTCTTTCTTTCTCGCTCTCTGTTCTTTCCTTCTCGCTCTGTTCTTTTTTCTCTCTGTTCTTTCTTTCTCTCTTTTCTTTCTTTCCTCTCTTTCTTTCTCTGTTTGTTCTTTCTCTCTCGCTGCTCTTTCTTTCTTTTCCTCAGTACCAGCCACTGTGCCCTCATTACCAGTCAGTGTGATCAGCAGTGCTAAATGGTTACGCTTGGGGCGAGGATATGGGTGTGATTAGCTGTGAAATGGGTGTTGTCGGGGCGTGGCCTAAAATTTTCAGCGGCGCGCAACACTCTTTCCTGTCTTCCAAATTTGGGAGGTATGCTGTATGACCTCCCTACAACTTCTGGCCATGCTCCTGATGAGCGCGACGGATGGTCTCGTGAGGGATCTCCTCCCACACCTGGACTAAAGCATCCACCAACTCCTGGACAGTCTGTGGTGCAACGTGGCATGGCCTAAAATTTTCTGCAGCATGCACAGCGTGCCACAGCCTTTGTCCCTCTTTCCCTTATTCAAAGGTTGGGAAGTATGATGTTGGGCCGCAAGAATATATTTTCTCTGGTGGGCCCAAGGTACTCCAGTCCGACGCTGCTGGCAAGGTCCATGTATGTTGGCTCCTTAACAGCCTTAAATACCATGCCTCAGCAGCAGGGGCGTACATATAAATCATGGGGCCCCATAGCAAAAGTCTGAATGTTCCCCACCCCCCCAAAAAAAAAACCCAGAGGCATTGTAAATGTAAAGTGCCAGCACAGTGAGGGAAGTTGAGTCGCACAGAGACAGGGGTTTTGGGGGTACTCGGCACCGATCACGTCGACTTCTATGGGGGATGTCACGAGTAGCACAGCTCGGTCCGTGACCTGGGCGATCACTGGAATGTGGGATATTTCCAGGGGATGATAGAATGTTCGTGTAGTTTGTCGTGACGCCACCTGTAGTACCTGGTCAGGGTGTCCAGCGCTGCTGTGCAGGTCCTCTGGAAGGGATGGTGTAGTGCAGGTAGGTGAAAAGTCTTCTACAGGTAACACGCTATCCTTCCAGGGCAGATAGATGTGAGATAGAGCAATGGTGCAAAGTGATGTAGCAGAGTGGACTATGCGACGTAGTAAGAAAGCAGGAAACACTTCAAGTTAAACGTTGCATAATAAAATTTTTAATAATAACATTACAAAAGTGCAAATGGCTTATATTATGTGACATGTTTTGTTACTGTTCATACCCTTGATATGTGTTATACATGTGTGTTAATAAATACATATTCAACAAAAGTGCAAATAGCATTAGTGCCGAAGTTCGTGGAGACTTCTTAGGACTACAACCCCACCGGGGTAACTTCACAGTGTCCTTTACTTGTGCTTGTGGAGGACCCGCTCCAAACCTCCAACTGTGGTCTTGGGTGGGCTGCAAGACTTTCCTTGAGCAGACCTCACTTTCGGCCACACCAAACGGGTTTTTAGTTTCTGAGGTAGTTTAAAATAGTGCACAGTAAAGTTTTTTGTAAAACCAAGATGGAGCACCGAAGTGCCAACTATTTACAGAAAAGTTTGTGAGCCAGTACAGTTCATGGCTTCAAAGTTCAACATTTTCATTACAGTGAAACACCATTACCCAACCTGGGTATATTAAGGCAACAATAAACTTGTTCTTCTGAACATTCACCCGTCCGGGTACATCAAACCATTACCCAACCTGGGTATATTAAAGCAACAATAAACTTCTTTTTATGAACATTCACCCGTCCGGGTACATCAATAATTTAACTATTTACATACAGAGACCCTGTCCGGGTTATTTAGACTTCTTTGGCTGGCCTCTTACAGGTACCACCTGGTACTGTTCTGGAGCTTGCCAAACATCCGTGACAGGAGGGTCCACCCAGACCTGATGACGTCGTGTGGCCTGTACAGTGACGTCGTGACCCGCTATCTGGGTCTGTGTGGCCACCTCTTTCATCTCCCTCCGGGTCTGGACCCCTATGTCCCGGACTGAACGAATCCCAGGGGGCCTAACAGGCGCCGGGTACGGGCCAGCTATCATTATCATGTCCATAGCTGGGGCTGCTGAGGAGACCATGAGGGAGGCTGGGGAGATTTACGGCATGGGGTGGGCACTTGTGCAGAGGCCTGGTTGGGGGAGGCTGAAGGCTCGTAGGGTCTGTCAGTTTCCTGACACTCTGGGGAGTAGGGGTCGCACCTGGTAACATTTAGGGCATACCATCCATTGTAACCCCAGTGTCGGGTGTAAGTCACCAAGTCTCCTGGCAACAGGTCCCTCCCCGGGTGTCCTTCTGGGAGGTGAGCCTCCACGTCCCGCCGGGTTACAAAAACTTCTAAATAAAGTCCAGGCTCCTGGATGAAGCCCCAACCACCTTTTAACTTAAAGTTCCGTACTGCACCCTTACGCCGCGGCTCCCTCACCGTACTTTTATCCTTTCTCATACGTGCCTTCTCTGCCAGGTCCTTCTCCAGGTGACATTGCCGATGCTTTTGGGATTCTCGCTGCTCCCTTTGTCGCTGTGCTTCCCGCTCCCGACGTCTCCACTCTTCCTCCTGATGCCGGTTGTAATTCTCCTCCACCAGCATCTCCATGTCTCCACCATCAAACGCCAGCTTACGATGTACGGTTTGCGGCAGCTCTCCTGGCGCCCGCCAGTCCTGGCGGCGCTCACCTGTGGCGGAAGCAGCCGGCTCTGGAACAGATGACGGTCGGGGCTCCGGTACAGGCAGGTAGAGCTCTGGTGCCTGTACGGCCTCCTCCATGAGGACGGGTGTCGCTTCTTCTGCCTCAGCGACGGGGGCAGACAGCGGGATCTGGGGTGCTGGTGCGGCGTTTTCTGCAGGAACGGCTGCCTCCACTGTGATACTGGCAACCGGTTCAGATTGCAAGGGCTGGGATGCCCGCACGGCCTCCTCTACTGGAACGGGTGCCTCCACTGAGATACTGGCAATCGGTTCAGATTGCAAGGGCTGGGATGCCCGCATGGCCTCCTCTACTGGAACGGGTGCCTCCACTGAGATACTGGCAACCGGTTCAGATTGCAAGGGCTGGGATGCCCGCACGGCCTCCTCTACTGGAACGGGTGCCTCACCTTCCGGTACAGACACTTCAGGGGGTAAGAGGGATTGGCGCCGCTCCAATTGTAGTTTTAGGGCCCGCCAGCTCGCTTCCATCCTGGCGACCTCCTCCCGGTGCCGGGCCAGGTCTCTCAGGGTATCCTCCGCTTCTTCCAGCGTAGGAGGGTTTTCAGGCCGGGTGCCAAACGGTGGCTCCGTGGCGATCGGGTCTATTCCGTGGGGGGAGAGCTCTGACTCCTCCATCCCTTCCCACTTCTGCTCACGTCCATTCGCCATCTCTGCCAAGTCACATGTGTCATTAGCATCAGGAGAGGCGCCATCTTTTGTAGGGAGGCGGGACCTTCGCATTCGTTTCCGCCCACTGAGGAGGATGAGGAGGCGGAACTCCAGAGCTGTGGGGCACGATCTTACATTGCAGTAACATTTAGAGTGTGCGGACATCGTTTTCGCTCCACGGAGTGAGTGTACGCCCACGAGAGCACGCCCTTATTCTTCACCTGTGCCTCGTGGCGCAGATATGACGGAAAAATAGCAAATACAGTCTATGATGATTTTTGCAATTCTCAAGCAAAAAAACAGTTCAATTAAGGCACACAGGACTCGCTTATAGCGAGCTTCTGAATCCTGTTCGTGACGCCAAAGTTGAGTCGCACAGAGCCACAGGTTTTGGGGGTACTCGGCACCAAGCCTGTCGACTTCTATGGGGGATGTGACGGGTAGCACAGCTATGTCCGTGCCCTGGTCGCTCACTGGAATGTGGGATATTTCCAGGGGATGATAGAATGTTTGTGTAGTTTGTCGTGACGCCACCTGTAGTACCTGGTCAGGGTGACCAGCGCTGCTGTGCAGGTCCTCTGGCAGGGATGGTGTAGTGCAGCTAGGTGATAAGTCTTCTACAGGTAAGACGGTATCCTTCCAGGGCAGATAGATGTGAGATAGAGCAATGGTGCAGAGTGATGTAGCAGAGTGGAGTATGTGACGTAGTAAGAAAGCAGGAAAGGAAACAATTCTTACTACAAAGACATGCAGCATAAGGCTGCCTCAACCCCTCCCATCCAACTAGCTACACCCTGTTCTAACCAGCCTGAGCTAGACCATCCCATTGGGTCCGCCTACACTCAGCTGGCATAGTGTACTGTTGAATGCAGTGGTTGGAGTCAATGGAGTGTTTCCTCCTTACCTGAGAGTAAGTTGTCACACCGCTGGGTGCGATGCAACATCTCTGTGGCGACTGGACCCTCGGGTGCTTCTGTCTTTTCACAAATGCCGGCTTTACCCGGCAATTGAATCAGAGGCTATTTTACTATGTAGAAGTGAATAAACTATAAATATATGTATATATATATGTCACAATGACATGTATATATATATATATATATGTATTCTAAGTGTGTATATTTTGTGTTTACAAGGAAAGAAGGTGTTTTTTTTAGTTGCGATATTTTGTTCCCATAGACTTACATGGGACTTCCGGTATCGGAATCGGATATCGACGATATTTAGTGATATCGGCGATACCATTCCGATCCGATATTTTTAGATATCGAGCAGTATCGCTACTTGTCAACCTTAATTTACTTTATAATAATAGTAACACATTGAAAACTGGGGGTTATTTGGCTAAAGTTGTGGAGGGGGGGCAGGGCTGGCTCCAGGTTTTCGTGGGCCCCGGTCGAAAGAGTTTCAGTGGGCCCCTTTAACACATACCTCAATTCATGATGCTCCGATACGGCAGAGAAATATAGGTATAGCACAATGACAAATACTTCACTTCTTACATTACATGAGTGATATCTATTGTAAATTCTACAATAGCTCAAAAAACGGACAGCATAGTCCTCCATACAGTATTATGGGCACCACATAGTGCGCCATACAGAATAATGAGCCCCATATATTGCTCAATACATAATTGGTCCCATATAATGTTCCATACAGTATATGATGAGCTCCACATAATGCTCCAGTATATGATGGGCCTCATGAATGATGCTCCAGTGTATGATGGGCCTATATAATGCTCCATATATAATGGGCTCCATGTGATGCTCCAGTATATGATGGGCCCCATGGATGATGCTCAAGTGTATGATGGGCCTATATAATGCTCCATATATAATGGGCCCCATATAATGCTCCAGTGTATAATGGGCCCCGTATATGATGCTCCAGTGTATGATGGGCCCCATTTATAATGCTCCAGTGTATGATGGGCCCCATATATAATTCTCCAGTGTATAATGCTCCCCATATATTTCTCCAAACTTTAAAAAAAATTTAAATACCTCTCCTCGCTGGGCACTGCTGTACTCTGGACTCCTCAGCGTCGCCATCTTCCAGTTCTCTTCACTGTGACTGTTCAGGCAGAGGGTGCACAGACGTGATGTCATCGTGCTCAATGACCTGAATGTCACTGTCAGGAAACACGGAAGACGTCACAGCGGTGGAGCAGGGAGAGGTAAGTATTGCAAGTGCTGAGGCCCTGAGCAAGCAGGGGGGGCCCACTCATGGGCGACGGCACTGGCACAGGGCCACTCATAGTACGCCGGGGGGTACAGCCCAGTTAGGGAGGTGGAAAAACTGGCATATGTTGAGGCGTAGGCTGGACGTTCAGCAGCTGCAAATGGAGGAATTGGAGAAGTCGGAGGAAGAGGAGGACAAAGCGAGCCATTTTGCTGGCAACCTATGTGTCATCAGGGGAAGGTGGTACAAAATCCTTTGAAACCCAGGCATGGTTCATTTTAATGAAGGTGAGATCACCAACATTCGGGTCGACAGCTGGGTCCTTCTTTCTGTCAGGATTGATCCAGCAGCACTGAAGACTTTCTGATAGCACACTACTAACAGGGCAAGCGAGCTCCTGTAAGGCATATTGGGTCAATTCAGGCCAGGTGTCCAGTTTACAGGCCCAGTAGTCAAAGGGGAATGAACTGTGAGGGAGAACATCGATAGGGGAGGAGAGGTAATTTTGAACCATAGTTGACAACTGCTGTCTCCTTTCTGTTGCAATCGATTCAGTATTACCAGTCGTGTGAGCGGTACTCGAGAAATCAGTCCACAACATGGTCATGAAACCCCTGTCTCCAACGCCACTTCGGCTGTGTGCACCACGAACACCTCTTCGATGTTGCACAGTACGGCTCGTGGTAGAACCTGCACCGCTGCTGTGTGCTGGGAATGCCTCTAACAAATGGTTTACCAAAGTTGCTTGTTTGTTTGCCAATATCAGCTCTATGTTCTCTTGTGGCATGATGTTCTTAATTTGCCTTTATAGAGTGGATCGAGGATGCTGGCCAAGCAGTAGTCGTCATCCTTCAAAATTTTGGCAATGCGGGGGTCCCTTTTTAGGATCCGCAATACATAATCACACATGTGGGCCAATGTTCCAGGTGTCAATGATGCACTGGCAGTGGTGGGTGGAGGAGCACTTTCTGCCAATCCACATCCCTCCAGTCACGCACAAACCCTGTACCTGACTTTGGCAAGCCAACATTTTCTCTTGCCCCCTGAGAAGCATCCTCCTCCCCAAAATAATCATCCCCCTCATCCTCCTCCTCATCTTCTTCCACCACCTCATCCAGGACAGTTCCCTGAGCAGACAATGGCTGACTGTCATCAAGGCTTCCCTCCTCCTCCACCTCCGCTGCAGATGCCTGATCCTTAATGTGCGTCAAAGTTTGCATGAGCAGACACATAAGTGGGATGCCCATGCTTATAATGGCATTGTCTGCGCTTACCAGCCATGTGCATTCCTCAAAACACTGAAGGACTTTACAGAGGTCTTTCAGCTTTGACCACTGCACACCCGACAACTCGATGTCTGCCCTAAAACTGCCTGCCCGTGTATCCTCCCACAAATGCATTACAGCTAGTGCTGAGCATTCTGATACCGCAAGTATCGGGTATCGGCCGATATTCGCGGTATCGGAATTCTGATACTGAGTTCCGATACTTTTGTCATATCGAATACCGGAATCGGAAGTTCCCATAATGCTATGAGAGGCAGTGTGATTTGATTCAGCCAATGAGGAATCCTAAGAAGTGAGGGCACATCCTGTAAGGCTGCGGTCATGTTAACTAATGGCATGGCTGTGATTGGCTGCTGAAATGATGTCATGAGTGCAATGTAAAAGGCGCCGCCGCCATTTTGGTTTCACTCTGCTGTGAATTCAGTTAGGGACAGAATGCTGCTCTTCTGACTCTGAGGGACAGTTAGAGATTGCGATTTTGTGTATTGTGCTTTAGGCAGGCTAGTTTACCAACCGCTGTGTAAAGCTTCCTTTTGCCTTGCAGTGCTGTTTTCACAGCTGTCTGCAAGGTCTGTGTGTGAGTGCAGTTCACGCTGAAGTTTGTTCTGCATCCACTGCTGGTTGTAGTCTGCTCAGTGTGTGTCACTGCCTCATACTTTTTTTTTGTTTAATTGCTTCTGCTCAATTCATTTTTACTGATCTCTCTCCTATTAGTGTGCTGCGCTTCCATCCATATCCAATACATTGGTTGCAAACACTATAGGAGTAGATAGCGGAGCCTTTCATTGCTAGTGCACAGTGCTCTGCACTGTTCATGGCTGTCTGTCAGGTCTCTGTGTGTGAGTGCAGCTCACGCTGAAGTTTGTTCTGCATCCACTGCTGGTTGTAGTCTGCTCAGCGTGCGTCACTGCCTCATACTTTTTTTTTGTTTAATTGCTGCTGCTCAATTCATTTTTACTGATCTCTCTCCTTTTAGTGTGCTGCGCTTCCATCCGTATCCAATACATTGGTTGCAAACACTATAGGAGTAGATAGCGGAGCCTTTCATTGCTAGTGCACAGTGCTCTGCACTGTTCACTGCTGTCTGTCAGGTCTCTGTGTGTGAGTGCAGCTCACACTGAAGTTTGTTCTGCATCCACTGCTGGTTGTAGTCTGCTCAGCGTGCGTCACTGCCTCATACTTTTTTTTGTTTAATTGCTGCTGCTCAATTCATTTTTACTGATCTCTCTCCTATTAGTGTGCTGCGCTTACATCCGTATCCAATACATTGGTTGCAAACACTATAGGAGTAGATAGCGGAGCCTTTCATAGCTAGTGCACAGTTCTCTGCACTGTTCACGGCTGTCTGTCAGGTCTCTGTGTGAGTGCAGCTCACGCTGAAGTTTGTTCTGCATCCACTGCTGGTTGTAGTCTGCTCAGCGTGCGTCACTGCCTCATACATTGTCCATTTTTTCTGTAGTGTTTTTTTTTTCCTGAATTTCTCCTATTAGTGTGCTTCCATCCGTATCCAGCTAGATTGGTTGCAAACACTAGATAGAAGTTGATAGAGGAGCCTTTCGGCTGGTTTGCGGCCTGCAGGACCAGCCAGATTAGTATTACCCTATTTTTTGTAGCCTCATCTATTGCATTGTAATAGCTACAAAAAGTTTGTGATACTATCGATTGTACATCTTTTGTCTCAATCATAACCTTTGTTTTTTTTGTGAAAAACACAAAAAAGTGAATAAAGTTCACCAAACACTACACTTAACACTTGTTAGGCCCCATTAGCTCATATTAAAGTGTAGTCCACACTTAATAAACTTAGTGTTTCTTATACCTGTTAGCAGCTGTTCAGGAATAAGCACACTAAGGCCTTAGTACTTTTCTGCTTATCTTTATCAATCTACCAAGATGAAGAAGGCAGGGAGTAAGGCACGTGGTCGTGGGCGTGGAGGTTCAGCAGGGAGAGGACGTGGGGATTCTGTGCCTGCTGCGAGCACCAGTGACACAGAATCCCCCAGTTTTCCCCAGGAGTGGTCCTTTATGCGCAGCTTTGTAGGAGCTTGCCGTACCCCCCTGCTGCGGGAAGAACAAATTGAAGCCGTTGTCGGATGGATGGCAGCTAACGCATCGACTTCAATTACTTCCACATCCTCTCAGGACCAGAGCACTGAAGAGCGCCACCTGCCAAATTGCCCAGGCAGTCAGAGAGCTCTGTACAGGAGTCAGCTCAGTCTCAACTTCTGTTCTCTGAATCTGTTGGCTTGGAAATAGGGGGCCAGCCAAGCAGCATTCTAGAATGTGAAGAAGAGGGAGTATGCAGTGATGCGCAACTGCTTTGGCTCTCTGAATCTGAAGAGGCGGGTGGGCCAGTGCCTATGGTCAGCACACCTCAGAACGCATCTGATGATGATGAGACTCAGGTGCCAGTTTCTGTTGCGCATGGTGCTGGCCAGACGACCCAGGAGAAGAAGGTGTTTGAAGAGGGTAGTGTAGATGATGAGGTCCTTGACCCATCATGGCGTGAGGAACAGGAAGGTGGTGGGAGCAGCTCTGAGGAAGAGATTCCCCCAACGGCCCAAACAGGAGGGAGAGGTAGGGGGCAGACTCGGTTGCCTGTAGCTTCCACTTTGCCACCCGTTCGGAGCAGTTCTCTTCCAAAACCCAAAACGGGAGCTCCCAGGACTTGCAGTGCGGGTCCTTTTTTGACACAGTTGCAGATGACATTTGCTTTGTCAAATGCAAACTGTGTAATCAAAAAGTAAAACGAGGTAAAAGTGTCAGCAACCTCAATACCACAAATATGTGGAAACATGTGCAGACCAAGCACGTGGTGGAGTTACAAAGACACATTAAAGACGTAGGCCAACCTACAGCACTACCTACCTCTTGAGCTCGTGTTGTAGCCTCTTCCTCCAGCTCACACACAGCTGGTTCGGCTTCCTCACAGGATCGCCCTGGAAGAACCTCTGGCACTGGTGTACAGAGACCCAGTGTAATTCCACCCACAGCACCACGTTCCCTGTCATCCTCACACTCCCTGGCCACTCTACAGCCATCGGTAGCACAGGCATGGGAGAAAAGACGGCCATACTCGGCAAACCATCCCCGAGCACAGGCTCTGAATGCTGGCATTCCAAAACTCCTGTCCCTTGAAATGCTGTCATTCAGGCTGGTGGAGACTGACACCTTCCGTAACTTCATGGCATTGGCAGTCCCACAATACAACGTGCCCAGCCGCTTTTATTTTAGCAGGCAAGCCGTCCCTGCCCTTCAAAAGCATGTGGAGGAAAAAATTAAACATGCACTACTAAACGCCGTCAGTAGCAAGGTCCACCTGACCACCGATGCGTGGACCAGTAACCATGGACAGGGACGATACCTTTCCCTCACTGCCCATTGGGTAAATGTTGTGGAGCCTGGTATAGATCTTGATAGTGGCGCTGTACGTGTTCTGCCAACTCCAAGTATTGCAGGAATCCAGTCTGTACATATTGACTCCTTCTCATACTTCAGTTCCTCAGAATCATCGCTGCAGGAGCCGTCACGGTCTACCTCCACATGGACCCGTGAACGCTTACCTGTTACGACCGATATGAGCACAGCCATGGCCAAACATCAACAGGCCGTCCTGAAATTAATTTCTATGGGGAATCGAAGCCACACAGCGCAGGAGCTCTGGAATGCCATCAAGCAGGAGAGCGACGTGTGGTTTGTGCCAGTGAATCTCCAGCCAGGCTTGGTAGTGTGTGACAATGGCCGAAATCTGGTGGCAGCTCTGGGCCTAGGCAACCTCACTCACACACCATGTCTGGCACATGTGCTCAACTTGGTCGTGCAGAGTTTTTTGAGGGACTATCTGGATCTTGATGCACTGCTGCACAAGGTCCGCATAGAGTGCGTTCACTTGCGGCGTTCCAGAATGGCAAGATCGCGCATTGCAGCTCTGCAACGCCGATTCCGCCTTCCGGAACATCGCATCATATGTGACCTACCCACCAGGTGGAATTCCATGTTACATATGTTGGAGCGGTTGTGTGAGCAGCAGGCAGCAGTAATGGAGTACTAGCTGCATCAGGCGCAAACAAGTCGCACTGCGCGCCGTTCACATTTCACCACCACTGAGTGGGCCTCTATGAAGGACATCTGCCACATTTTGCGTGCGTTCGATGATTTCACACGGATGGCGAGTGCAGATGATGCACTAGTCAGCATGACTGTCCCCCTTATCTGCCTGCTTCAAAAAACACTGCAAGAACTAAGGGATGAGGTTTTGGAAGAGGTGGAGGATGAGGAGTCACAAATGCCATCAGCTTCTGGACAGTCTGCGCAACGTGGTTCCTCACAAAGGCCTAGGCAGGGGACACTTTGTGAGGAGGATGAGGAGGAGTCAAAGGAGGAGGAAGACATCTCTCCAGAGAGGGAGGTACACAATGCTCTAGTAGTCAGTATGTAGAGCGAGGGTGGAGTGAAGCAGAGCAGGCAGAGATGACGCCTCTTGCAGGGGACAGCGTTTCTTGGCCAGTTGAGAGTCTGCAGCACATGGTTGATTTCATGCTGCAGTGCCTGAGAAACGACCGCCGCATCGCCCACATTCTCACCACGTCTGATTATTTGGTGTACACCCTCCTAGACCCTCGCTACCGGGACAACTTACAAAGCCTCATAACACCGTTGAACCGGGAGCGTAAAATGCGGGAGTACCAAGACACACTGGTGCATTCCATCATGTTCTCCATTCCAGCCGAGTGTAAGGTTCTTTGTCTCTGTTGACATGTTCCTTGAAACTCAGTTTTCCGTCGGCCATTTTGCTTTCTGTCTTTCTGCAGCTCTTGCCCTCAGTTAATATGGAGTTTCCAGTTTTCATGTTCCCGCCCTGATTCTTCCCTCTTGCTTCTTAAGCAGCCTCAGCTGAACAATCAGTGCTCCTGAATCAAGCCTCAGTCAGTCTGTGACCTGACTCCTGGAAGCCTTGGACTTGTACTCCAGCTATTCCCTACTGAGGAACCTTGGAACACTTTTGGACTCTGGAAACCTGCTGTTTGGTGAATCCATGTTTGCAGAGGAATTACGGTACAGAGAAGAGATCCTGAACCTGCTTTGGAGATTTATTGTAGTGCTTGAAGTTACTCTGGCCTGCTGTGTCTCCTGTCGCTGTTCCTGCAAACTGTGTGAACTTTTCAGCATGCTTGTATGAAGTAATACAAGTCATTTCATTTCAACCTATGTCTCCTGTGTTTTCCTCGCACCCAAGCACAAGACGCTATAGGAACTGTACACTATACATGACAAGATTCAGGAGCCAATGTTTAGTGTCTGCTGGGTCTGGGAAAGCCGTGTCTGCTGTGACTGTGGATATCAGATGTCCGTTTAATACCTTATGTGATGACAGTGGTTGTGACTTCTCACAACCATTCCAGGTGAGCGCATTCCCTTAAAATTTTACTCTGGAGTGTTACCACAGGTAAACACTATTGTTTTTTTTTTTTTTTTCCTTTCCTCTTCTCCTTCCAGCACCTCTGCCTTAAAAGATCTGGAAGATGGAGGCCCGCATAAAGGGACTTTGCGGAGTGACTGATACAATCCTTTCAGATGTACAGACTTTAAAAACCCGTTTTGCAAGCCTACAGGACCTCACTAATCATAATTTGCAAGTGTTTGGACAGACTACCCAGGAATTGCGAGCCAGGATTGAGGCTCTAGAGGAACGAGCCCAGGCTCCTGCCATAACCCCAAGTTCCGGGATCCCCAAATTACCTCCTTTTCGTTTTGGCGGTGAACGTGAGAAATTCAGGGGATTTATTAATCAATGCAATTTATTTTTCTCTGCACATGCTTCACAATTTCCCACTGAACGATCCAAAGTGCTTACTATAATCATGTTGCTTACCAATAAGGCTTTGATGTGGGCAAACCCTCTGATTGAGACTGAGGATGATTGTTTGAATCACCTTGATGCTTTTATTTCAGCCATGGGGCAGGTGTGTTTGATGACCCCAATCGAGGTGCAACAGCTGAAGCAGCCATGTTAACTTTGCGCCAAGGTAAGCGTTCAGTAGCCGAATATGCCCTGGATTTCAGGAGATGGGCTCTTGATACCACTTGGGACACTTCCGCTAAAAAATCTATTTTTCGGAAAGGGTTGTCTCCACTGATTAAGGATTAACTTGCTCGTGCCGACCCTCCCACTGCGTTAGGTGACTTTATTAACTATTGTATCCGTATTGATGCTCGTCTGACTGAACGCAGACAAGAGAGATGGTTCGAAAATAATCGCACTAACCTTTTACTACCTCCCTCCTCAGCTAAGGAACCTTTGAGTAGGATCACAAGGGAACCAGAACCTGAACCCATGCAGGTGGACTCTTTACAAAGACGGGTTAGTGATGCACGCAAAGAACATCGTATAAAGGAAAATCTATGTTTCTACTGTGGTAAGTCAGGGCACTTCATTATAAACTGCCCCAGCCGTTCTCGTAAGACTACTGCAGCAGTCATTCACTGTGAGTGTTGCGAGAGGAGCTCTGTCATGTCCGAGCCTCAGGCTCCAGAGAGATCTGCTGCAAGAGATCTTGATTTCTCGGACTTAAACTCTGTTAGTTCTGGGGACGATGACGGTATAAACGCTGCAATTTTTCAAGTTTCCTCAGCGGTGTCCCAGCTGAGTTGTAAAAGAAACAATTCTCATTGCTTCCTTTCCATCAAACTCTGGGTTGACTCAGTCTGGGTGTCTAGCTCTGCTATGATCGACTCAGGAGCAAGTGGAAATTTTATGGATATCTCCTTTGCTCTGAAACAGGGGATACGTTCAGTGAAGAAGGCTACTCCAGTACAGATGGAGACTGTGGATGGCTCTCTACTGACTTCTGGACCAGTGGATCAAGAAACAGAGCCTTTGAGGGTCCTTATGGGTAAAGATCATCAGGAGAAAATGTCTTTTTTGCTTATCTCTTCTCCCCACTTTCCCATCATTCTAGGGCTACCATGGCTGCAGGCGCAGAATCCTACGATTAACTGGGAGACCAAGGAATTACACTTTCCGGAGAAACAGATGAGTCAAGGAGTTTCAGCTTGCTCTGTTCCTAAAGGAACCATGTCAGTCCCTGAACTACCAGCTGTATACCAGGACTATGACGATTTATGTGACAAGAAGAACGCTGATCAGCTTCCTCCTCACCGTCCATATGATTGTCCAATTGAATTATTACCCGGAGCCGAGATACCTTTTGGTAAGATCTACCCCCTAGCGGGGCCCGAGCTAAAAGCTTTGAAGGATTATATAGACGAAAATTTAGCCAAGGGCTTCATACGCCCCTCTTCATCTCCCGCAGGTGCACCCATCTTCTTTGTGAAGAAGAAAGATGGATCTCTGAGACCCTGCATAGACTATAGGAACTCAATAAGGTTACTATTAGAAACCGTTATCCATTGCCTTTAATCCCTGAGTTGTTGGAGAGAGTGCGGCATGCCAAAATTTTCTCTAAACTGGATCTCCGTGGGGCCTATAACTTGGTCCGTATCAGACCTGGGGATGAATGGAAGACTGCTTTCAGGTCACGCTATGGACACTTTGAATATCTAGTTATGCCTTTTGGTCTGAGTACCGCCCCAGCCACTTTCCAACACTTAGTGAATGATATCTTCAGGGATCTCCTAGATACATTTGTGGTGATTTATCTGGATGATATTCTAATTTTTTCTAACTCCACAGAGGAACATCATGGACATGTGAGAATGGTCTTAGAACGCCTAAGACAAAACCATCTCTACATCAAACTTGAAAAATGTGAATTCCATAGGACCGAAATTCAATTTCTGGGGTATGTACTATCTACGCAAGGGATTAGTATGGATGGAAGCAAGACCCAAGCCATCAAGGATTGGCCAATTCCTAGAAATGTGAAGGAGGTGCAGCGTTTCATCGGGTTTGCCAACTTCTATAGACGTTTCATTAAGAATTTTTCTGAGGTACTGTCACCTATCACCCAACTTACCCGGAAACAGTCTAGGTTCTCCTGGACCCCGCAAGCTCAGGAAGCATTTTCCTGTTTAAGGGATAAATTTACCACCGCACCTATCTTAGTACATCCCAACCCCGAGCTTGCCTTCATAATAGAGGTGGATGCTTCAGACTGTGCCGTTGGAGCTATACTCTCTCAGAGAACAGGTGAGAAGAATGTCTTGCATCCCTGTGCCTTCTTTTCCCAGCAGTTGTCTTCGGCTGAGAGGAACTACGATGTGGGCAATAGAGAATTGTTGGCCATTATTGCCGCCTTCAAGGAATGGAGACACCTTCTTCAGGGAGCTGCACAGCAAATAATCGTCCTGACAGACCATCGTAACCTTGAATTTATCAGGTCGGCTAAGTGCCTGACTCCTCGCCAGGCTCGCTGGAATCTTTTCCTAAACCAATTTAATTTTGTATTTCTTATAGACCAGGATCGCGCAATGGAAAGGCTGATGCACTCTCTAGGATTCATTCAGCAGAGACACGTCCACTTACTCCTCCTAAGACTATTCTTCCTGACTCTAGATTCCTGGGAGTGATTCATAATCAAGACCTACTTAAGGACATCAAGGAAGCATACCATGCGGATTCTTTGTTGCCTCAACCCCCAAGGGACGTACGTCTTGTCTTTAAGAATGGTGTGTGGATTCAGGGACAACGTCTGTATATACCTGAAACAGTCAGATTGAGAGTATTGCAACTCATCCACGATTCCAAGATAGCCGGGCATAGGGGAATTCTAAAGACACAAGAATTTCTTTCTCGTTTCTTTTGGTGGCCCACTTACAGGAAAGATGTCTTAAACTATGTCACTTCATGTGAAGTCTGTGCAAGATGCAAAACACCTCGCTCCTCACCAACTGGTCTGTTGCAACCTCTTCCCACCCCGTCCCGCCCGTGGGGATCCATTTCTATGGACTTCATTGTGGAGTTACCAACCTCTCAAGGGAAGAACACCATTCTAGTGGTGGTTGACCGTCTAACAAAGGCAGCTCATTTTATCCCTTGTGTCGGCTTACCCACTGCAAAACAGACATCAGACTTGATGATTAAGAATGTGTTTCGCTTACATGGAGTACCGGATGAGGTCATTTCGGATCGAGGGGTGCAATTCACTTCAAGGTTTTGGCAAAATTTCTGTGCAGCATTGGACATTAAAGTAAACCTTTCTTCTGCTTTTCATCCCCAGACTAATGGACAGACAGAACGAACCAATCAGACCCTGGAGCAGTATCTCCGCTGTTTTATCTGCCACCTTCAGGATGATTGGGTGGATCTACTTCCACTGGCTGAGTTCTCTTATAACAACTCTCAGAGCGCCTCCACTAAGCAGTCTCCTTTTTACTCCAATCTAGGTTATCATCCTAACATTCTTCCTCGATTTCCCATAGATACGCCCTTGCCGGCAGTGGCTGAAAGAATCACTTCTTTACAAAACAATATGGATCTTCTAAAGGAAAATCTAGAATTGGCTCAGGAAAGGTACAAGAAAGCAGCAGATAAATTTCGTAAACCTGCACCAGCTTTCAAGGTAGGAGATTTGGTCTGGCTGTCAACCAGAAATCTTAAATTAAAGATTCCATCGTCTAAATTGGGACATAAGTACATTGGACCTTATAAGATCAATAAGATTATAAGTGCTGTTGCTTGTCGTCTTAACTACCCAGAACTATGAGAATCCACCCTGTCTTTCATGTATCCCTACTAAAGGCTGCAACACCCAATATGTTTCCTGGACGTTCTTCTCCTTGCCCTGACCCAGTGCTGGTCGATGGTCAGGAAGAATTTATGGTGGAAAGGATTCTAGATTCCAGGTTGTACAGAAATCAGTTGCAATATTTGATTAAATGGCAGGGCTACCCAGTGGAAGACAACTCATGGGAACCAGTCAATAATGTAAATGCTCCTCGCCTGCTCCGCCAGTTTCATCAGAGGTACCCTGACAAGCCTGGTCTGAGGTCATCCGGAGGTTGTCCCTAAGGGGGGAGTAATGTAAGGTTCTTTGTCTCTGTTGACATGTTCCTTGAAACTCAGTTTTTCGTCGGCCATTTTGCTTTCTGTCTTTCTGCAGCTCTTGCCCTCAGTTAATATGGAGTTTCCAGTTTTCATGTTCCCGCCCTGATTCTTCCCTCTTGCTTCTTAAGCAGCCTCAGCTGAACAATCAGTGCTCCTGAATCAAGCCTCAGTCAGTCTGTGACCTGACTCCTGGAAGCCTTGGACTTGTACTCCAGCTATTCCCTACTGAGGAACCTTGGAACACTTTTGGACTCTGGAAACCTGCTGTTTGGTGAATCCATGTTTGCAGAGGAATTACGGTACAGAGAAGAGATCCTGAACCTGCTTTGGAGATTTATTGTAGTGCTTGAAGTTACTCTGGCCTGCTGTGTCTCCTGTCGCTGTTCCTGCAAACTGTGTGAACTTTTCAGCATGCTTGTATGAAGTAATACAAGTAATTTCATTTCAACCTATGTCTCCTGTGTTTTCCTCGCACCCAAGCACAAGACGCTATAGGAACTGTACACTATACATGACACCGAGAGCAGTGCTGCTAGTGCTTTACAAAGCAGCTCTGTGAGTCGAGGCCGTGGAGGAAGCTCTGCACCAAGAGGGAGCAGAAGCAGCGCCTCTGCACAAGGCAAGACCAATATGGCCCAAATGTGGCAAAGTTCTGTGTCTCCGCCACAAATGTCTACACCATCACAGTCAGCAGAGAGGCAACGTTTCTGTCAGATGTTGACAGACGACATGTCTTGCCCTCTCAGTGTACTCCCAGATGGCTCTTCCCCCTTCAAGTTTTGGGTCTCTAAGCTGGATACATGGCCAGAGCTTAGCCAGTATGCATTGGAGGTGCTGGCTTGCCCTGCTGCTAGTGTATTATCGGAGCGCATCTTTAGTGCCGCAGGTGGTGTACTAACAGACCGTCGCATGCGACTATCCTCCGATAACGTTGACCGGCTTACTTTTCTGAAAATGAACAAGGCCTGGATCTCGCCTGAATTTGCCTGTCTGGTTTCAGATTAAATAATTGGTTGGCAACAGTATCCATGTCTCCTGTTGTGTTCATGTTTCTACCACCTGAACTGTACTCCCTGGGCTCCAACACTGCCAGTTGCTGCTCAGAAGTGCCGTCTGCACAGAGAAAAACACAAGCTCCTGTGTTAGTGGGGTTCAGTAACGCCAGCTGTTCCCCTGCTGTGTGTCCGGCAATAAGTCTCCTGCTCCCTCCACATGCACACAACATCAGATGTTAAACTTGCTCCACATAGGGCTGAGCTTACACCCTGATTGATATGCTCCAAACAAGAAAAACGGAAGCTTTACTACCATAAAATGATGAATTGTAGTCCCAAATATGTAAAAATAGACATTTTAAATATAAGCGCATATATGCACATTGCGACAACAAATGCAACCAAAAAGACCAACATAGGGTATAGGGGTTGAAATGAATGCATACAAGTACATTTCTTAATCCATTAATGCTGCCTAAGGAACGGTATGTACACCTTAATGTAGTGCAGACAATGGATGTAGGACTAGTCATCATCATCATTAGTTATATATGTGACAGTAAAAAATACACTGATTGAGGACAACTCTTAGTTCACACCCCATATATGAAAGGTCCAGCATCTAATCCTGATAATAAGGCGCAATAATCATGCATAACCTATAAAAAGTGCATCGTGCATAGTGAAAATAGCAATGTATACCTGCAAGTGCAGGTGAAACAACGCCAACGGATAGAAAAGGTTTATGCTATCTAGGTATTAGAGTGCATAGCGACTGATGGCGAATGGCGATATAATACTGTACCTCAATAAAGGCTGTGGCACCCCTCACGCGCATTTTGCTTGTAGCTTCTTCAAGAGGGGACGTGCGTGTATGGTTGCTCAAACGTGCATGTTTATAGAGGAAATCAGTCATGATGGCGGCTTTGTAGCGGCGCTACCGCTGACGAACGCTGCGCAACGTCACTGCAAGTCAGCGTCATATGACGCCCAGCCGCTCCCCCACCCGACGCGTCAGAGCAGGAAGGCATTCTGGGTGGCAAAACCGACGCGCAAGCATACATGCACTTCCCCTCTTCAACAAGCTACAAGCGAAACGCGCGGGAGTGGTGCCGCAGCCTTTATTAAGGTAGAGTATTATATCGCCATTCGCCATCAGTGGCTATGCACTCTGATACATAGATAGCATATACCTTTTTATCCGTTGGCGTTGTTTCACCTGCACTTGCAGGCATACATAGCAATTTTCACTATGCACGATGCACTTTTTCTAGGTTATGCATGATTATTGCGCCATATTATCAGGATTACATGCTGGACCTTTAATATATGGGGTGTGAACTAAGAGTTGTCCTCAATGAGTGTATTTTTTACTGTCACATATAACTTATAATGATGATGATGACTAGTCCTACATACTGTACATTGTCTGCACTATATTACAGGTGTACATACCGTTCCTTAGGCAGCATTAATGGATTATGAAATGTACTTGTATGCATTCATTTCAACCCCTATACCCTATGTTGGTTTTTTTTGTTGCATTTGTTGTCGCCATGTGCATATATTTTAAATGTCTTTATTTAAATATTTTGGAATTAAATTCATTTTATGGTAGTAAAGCTTACGTTTCTCTTGTTTGGAGTATATACATTTTGAAGTGCCACGGAACAAGGCAACTACTCTATATGTGATTTCTACACCCTCCTTGGCCCTGGGCTTCAACACCGCCAGTTGCTGCTCAGAAGTGCTGTATGCACAGAGAAAAACACTCGCTCCTGTGTTTGTGGGGTTCAGTAACGCCTGCTGTTCCCCTGCTGTGTGTCCGGCAATAAGTCCTGCTCCCTCCAAATTCAAGTTACACCAGAGATTAAACTTGCTCACATTAGGCCTCAGCCTACATTCTCTTTGACCCTGGGCTCCAACACTGCCAGTTGCTGCTCAGAAGTGCTGTATGCACAGAGAAAAACACTCGCTTCTTGTTTGTGGGGTTCAGTAACGCCTGCTGTGTGTGTCCGGCAATAAGTCCTGCTCCCTCCAAATTCAAGTTACACCAGAGATTAAACTTGCTCACACTAGGCCTCAGCCTACATTCTCTTTGACCCTGGGCTCCAACACCGCCAGTTGCTGCTCAGAAGTGCTGTATGCACAGAGAAAAACACTCGCTCATGTGTTACTGGGGTTCAGTAATGCCAGCTGTTCCCCTGCTGTGTGTCCGGCAATCTGCCCTGCTCCATCCAATTTGAAAACATATCAGATTTTAAACTTGCTCTCATTAGGCCTCAGCCTACACCCTCCTTGACCCTGGGCTCCAAACGACAGTTGCTGCTCAGAAGTGCTGTATGCACAGAGAAAAAGACTCGCTCCTGTGTTTGGGGTTCAGTAATGCCTGCTGTTCCCCTGTTGTGTGTCCGGCAATAAGTCCTGCTCCCTCCAAATTCAAGTTAAACACAGATTAAACTTGCTCACACTAGGCCTCAGCCTACATCTCTTGACCCAAGGCTCCAACACCGCCAGTTGCTGCTCAGAAGTGCTGTATGCACAGAGAAAAACACTCGCTCCTGTGTTTGGGGTTCAGTAATCGCCTGCTGTTCCCCTGCTGTGTGTGCGGCAATAATCCTGCCCCTCCAATTCAAGTACACCAAGATTTAAACTTGCTCTCATAGGCCTCAGCCTACATCTCCTTTGACCCTGGGCTCCAACACTGCAGTTGCTGCTCAGAAGTGCTGTATGCACAGAGAAAAACAGACTCGCTCCTTGTTCTGGGGTTCAGTAACGCCTGCTGTTCCCCTGTGTGTGTCCGGCAATAAGTCCTGCTCCCTCCAAATTCAAGTTACACCAGAGATTAAACTTGCTCACACTAGGCCTCAGCCTACATCTCTTTGACCCAGGCTCCAACACCGCCAGTTGCTGCTCAGAAGTGCTGTATGCACAGAGAAAAACACTCGCTCATGTGTTACTGGGGTTCAGTAATGCCAGCTGTTCCCCTGCTGTGTGTCCGGCAATATGTCCTGCTCCATCCAATTTGCAAACACATCAGATTTAAACTTGCTCTCATTAGGCCTCAGCCTACACCCTCCTTGACCCTGGGCTCCAACACCGCCAGTTGCTGCTCAGAAGTGCTGTATGCACAGAGAAAAAGACTCGCTCCTTGTTATGGGGTTCAGTAATGCCAGCTGTTCCCCTGTGTGTGTCCGGCAATAAGTCCTGCTCCTCCAAATTCAAGTTACAACAAGATTAAACT
Source organism: Oophaga sylvatica (assembly GCA_033576555.1). Lineage (NCBI taxonomy): Eukaryota > Metazoa > Chordata > Amphibia > Anura > Dendrobatidae > Oophaga > Oophaga sylvatica. Next base: position 50,747 of record JARQOD010002696.1, on the reverse strand, counting down.
TGCTCACACTAGGCCTCAGCCTACACCTCCTTGACCCAAGGCTCCAACACCGCCAGTTGCTGCTCAGAAGTGCTGTATGCACAGAGAAAAACACTCGCTCCTGTGTTTGTGGGTTCAGTAATGCCTGCTGTTCCCCTGCTGTGTGTCCGGCAATAGTCCTGCTCCTCCAAATTCAATTACACATCAGATTAAACTTGCTCACACTAGGCCTCAGCCTACACCCTCCTTGACCCTGGGCTCCAACACCGCCAGTTGCTGCTCAGAAGTGCTGTATGCACAGAGAAAAAACTCGCTCCTGTGTTTATGGGGTTCAGTAAGCCTGCTGTTCCCCTGTTGTGTGTCGGCAATAAGTCCTGCTTCCTCCAAATTCAAGTTACACACAAGATTAAACTTGCTCACACTAGGCCTCAGCCTACACCCTCCTTGACCCTGGCTCCAACACGCCAGTTGCTGCTCAGAAGTGCTGTATGCACAGAGAAAAGACTCGCTCCTGTGTTTGGGTTCAGTAATGCCAGCTGTTCCCCTGTTGTGTGTCCGGCAATAAGTCCTGCTTCCTCCAAATTCAAGTTACAACCAGATTAAACTTGCTCACACTAGGCCTCAGCCTACACCCTCCTTGACCAAGGCTCCAACACCGCCAGTTGCTGCTCAGAAGTGCTGTATGCACAGAGAAAAACACTCGCTCCTGTGTTTGTGAGGTTCAGTAACGCCTGCTGTTCCCCTGCTGTGTGTCCGGCAATAAGTCCTGCTCCCTCCAAATTCAAGTTACACCAGAGATTAAACTTGCTCACACTAGGCCTCAGCCTACACCCTCCTTGACCCTGGGCTCACAACACGCCAGTTGCTGCTCAGAAGTGCTGTATGCACAGAGAAAAAGACTCGCTCCTGTTTCTGGGGTTCAGTAACTGCCTGCTGTTCCCCTGCTGTGTGTCGGCAATAAGTCCTGCTTCCTCCAAATTCAAGTTACACCAAGATTAAACTTGCTCACACTAGGCCTCAGCCTACACCCTCCTTGACCCTGGCTCCAACACGCCAGTTGCTGCTCAGAAGTGCTGTATGCACAGAGAAAAAGACTCGCTCCTGTGTTTGTGGGTTCAGTAATGCCAGCTGTTCCCCTGTTGTGTGTCCGGCAATAAGTCCTGCTTCCTCCAAATTCAAGTTACAACACAGATTAAACTTGCTCACACTAGGCCTCAGCCTACACCCTCCTTGACCCAAGGCTCCAACACCGCCAGTTGCTGCTCAGAAGTGCTGTATGCACAGAGAAAAACACTCGCTCCTGTGTTTGTGAGGTTCAGTAACCCTGCTGTTCCCCTGCTGTGTGTTCGGCAATAAGTCCTGCTCCTCCAAATTCAAGTTACACCAGAGATTAAACTTGCTCACACTAGGCCTCAGCCTACACCCTCCTTGACCCTGGGCTCCAACACCGCCAGTTGCTGCTCAGAAGTGCTGTATGCACAGAGAAAACAACTCGCTCCTGTGTTTGTGGGTTCAGTAACGCCGCTGTTCCCCTGCTGTGTGTTCGGCAATAAGTCCTGCTTCCTCCAAATTCAAGTTACACCAGAGATTAAACTTGCTCACACTAGGCCTCAGCCTACACCCTCCTTGACCCAAGGCTCCAACACGCCAGTTGGTGCTCAGAAGTGCGTATGCACAGAAAAACACCTGCTCCTGTGTTGTGGGTTCAGTAACGCCTGCTGTTCCCCTGCTGTGTGTCGGCAATAAGTCCTGCTCCTCCAAATTCAAGTTACACCAGAGATTAAACTTGCTCACACTAGGCCTCAGCCTACACCCTCCTTGACCCTGGGCTCCAACACTGCCAGTTGCTGCTCAGAAGTGCTGTATGCACAGAGAAAAAACTCGCTCCTGTGTTATGTGGGTTCAGTAATGCCAGCTGTTCCCCTGTGTGTTCGGCAATAAGTCCTGCTTCCTCCAAATTCAAGTTACAACACAGATTAAACTTGCTCACACTAGGCCTCAGCCTACACCCTCCTTGACCCAAGGCTCCAACACCGCCAGTTGCTGCTCAGAAGTGCTGTATGCACAGAGAAAAACACTCGCTCCTGTGTTTGTGAGGTTCAGTAACGCCTGCTGTTCCCCTGCTGTGTGTCCGGCAATAAGTCCTGCTCCCTCCAAATTCAAGTTACACCAGAGATTAAACTTGCTCACACTAGGCCTCAGCCTACACCCTCCTTGACCCTGGGCTCCAACACCGCCAGTTGCTGCTCAGAAGTGCTGTATGCACAGAGAAAACACTCGCTCCTGTGTTTGTGGGGTTCAGTAACGCCTGCTGTTCCCCTGCTGTGTGTTCGGCAATAAGTCCTGCTTCCTCCAAATTCAAGTTACACCAGAGATTAAACTTGCTCACACTAGGCCTCAGCCTACACCCTCCTTGACCCTTGGCTCCAACACTGCCAGTTGGTGCTCGGAAGTGCCGTCTGCACAGTAACATATGCTCCTGTGTTATTGGGGTTCAGTAATGTCAGCTGATCCCCTGCTGTGTAGCCGGCAATGTCTCCTGCTCTGTCCACACTCCCACAAGTACAGATTTTAAACTTGTTCCAATTAGGCCTCTGCCTCCACTCTGATTCTACTCTCATCCCTGGGCTCCAACACTGCCAGTTGCTGCTCGGAGTGCCGTCTGCACAGTCAACATATGCTCCTGTGTTATTGGGGTTCAGTAATGTCAGCTGATCCCCAGCTGTGTAGCCGGCAATGTCTCCTGCTCTGTCCACACTCCCACAAGTACAGATTTTAAACTTGTTCCAATTAGGCCTCTGCCTCCACTCTGATTCTACTCTCATCCCTGGGCTCCAACACTGCCAGTTGCTGCTCAGAAGTGCAGTCTGTACAGTCAACATATGCTCCTGTGTTATTGGGGTTCAGTAATGTCAGCTGATCCCCAGCTGTGTAGCCGGCAATGTCTCCTGCTCTGTCCACACTCCCACAAGTACAGATTTTAAATTTGTTCCAATTAGGCCTCTGCCTCCACTCTGATTCTACTCTTATCCCTGGGCTCCAACACTGCCAGTTGCTGCTCAGAAGTGTCTTTGGCACGGGTACTCCCTCCTGCCCAGCCAGGTTACAGCACGCCAGCTGTTTCCGGGCAGTGTCAACGTCACTTTGCCTCCAATCCGTTGTCCTGTCGTGTTGCGGTCGGGTTAGCCGACTCTATGGTGCCTGCAGTTTAGGTGCTCCCTATGTGGGCTGCGGGATATGGAACTAAAGGCTGTTTCCGTAGTGCCAATAGGACAAGCACCCGCTGTAGGACTGTGGGATACGGTAACTGTGGCCAGCTCGTGGCCTTGCAACTTTGGTTTTCATGGGTACCTTCTGATACCCATCCGGGTTCCAGTACCGTCAGCTGGTTCTCGGCAGTGTCTTTGGCACGGGTACTCCCTCCTGCCCAGCCAGGTTACAGCACGCCAGCTGTTTCCGGGCAGTGTCAACGTCACTTTGCCTCCAATACGTTGTCCTGTCATGTTGCGGTCGGGTTAGCCGACTCTATGGTGCCTGCAGTTTAGGTGCTTCCTATGTGGGCTGTGGGATATGGAACTAAAGGCTGTTTCCATAGTGCCAATAGGACAAGCACCTCCTGTAGGACTGTGGGATTCGGTAACTGCGGCCGGCTCGCGGCCTTGCAACTTTATTTTTCATGGGTACCTTCTGATACCCATCCAGGTTCCAGTACCGTCAGCTGGTTCTCGGCAGTGCCTTTGGTCTAGGTGCCTCCATCTCGGTATCCGAGTTTCAGCAACGTCTGCTGGCCCTTGGTAGTGCTTTCTAGCACAGGTACCTCCTGCTTAGTAACCGTGTCCCAGTACCGTCAGCTGGTCCTCGGTAGTGCCATTGGCTCTGTTCCTTCTGCTGCCCCTCTGGGTTCCAGCACAGTCAGCTGGTCCTAGTTAGTTCCATTGGCTCTTGTACCTTATGCCACCTATCCGGGTTCCAGTACAGTCAGCTGGTTCTCGGCAGTGCCTTTGGCCTAGGTGCCTCCATCTCGGTATCCGAGTTCCAGCAACGTCTGCTGGTCCTTGGTAGTGCTTTCTAGCACAGGTACCTCCTGCTTAGTAACCGTGTCCCAGTACCGTCAGCTGGTCCTCGGTAGTGCCATTGGCTCTGTTCCTTCTGCTGCCCCTCCGGGTTCCAGCACAGTCAGCTGGTCCTCGTTAGTTCCATTGACTCTTGTACCTTATGCTACCCATCCGGGTTCCAGTACCGTCAGCTGGTTCTCGGCAGTGCCTTTGGCCTAGGTGCCACTATCTCGGTATCCGAGTTCCAGCAACGTCTGCTGGTCCTTGGTAGTGCTTTCTAGCACAGGTACCTCCTGCTTAGTAACCGTGTCCCAGTACCGTCAGCTGGTCCTCGGTAGTGCCATTGGCTCTGTTCCTTCTGCTGCCCCTCCGGGTTCCAGCACAGTCAGCTGGTCCTCATTAGTTCCATTGGCTCTTGTACCTTATGCTACGTATCTGGGTTCCAGTACCGTCAGCTGGTTCTCGGCAGTGCCTTTGGCCTAGGTGCCTCCATCTCGGTATCCGAGTTCCAGCAACGTCTGCTGGTCCTTGGTAGTGCTTTCTAGCACAGGTACCTCCTGCTTAGTAACCGTGTCCCAGTACCGTCAGCTGGTCCTCGGTAGTGCCATTGGCTCTGTTCCTTCTGCTGTCCCTCCGGGTTCCAGCTCAGTCAGCTGGTCCTCATTAGTTCCATTGACTCTTGTACCTTATGCTACCCATCTGGGTTCCAGTATCGTCAGCTGGTTCTCGGCAGTGCCTTTGGCCTAGGTGCCTCCATCTCGGTATCCGAGTTCCAGCAACGTCTGCTGGTCCTTGGTAGTGCTTCCTAGCACAGGTACCTCCTGCTTAGTAACCGTGTCCCAATACCGTCAGCTGGTCCTCGGTAGTGCCATTGGCTCTTGTTCCTTCTACTACCCATCCGGGTACCAGGACAGTCAGCTGGTTCTTGGCAGTTACTCAGTCTTCTTGTACCTTCTGCTACATTTCCAAGTTGAAGATTTTTTAAATGGTTTTTGGTAATCACTCTGGATCTCCCTGACGACGACCCTGAAGACGACGACCCTGAAGACCACCCCGAAGAAGACGACGACCCCGAAGACGATGACCCTGAAGACGACGACCCTGAAGACCACCCCGAAGAAGTCGACGACCATGAAGACGACGAGCCTGAACACCACCCCAAAGAAGACCAAAAAGATTACCCAGAAGAAGATGACCAAGAGGACAAAGAACATGAAGACAACCACCAAGATACAGAACAAGAGACAGAAGACCAAGAAGCAGAAGGACAAAAAGCAGAAGAACAAAAAGCAGAAGAACATTAAGCATAAGACAAAAAATCAGAGCAAAAGATATGCTCTAAATTATAAGCAGAAGAAGACTAAGCAGTGTATGGGGGTAAGTTCGTTCCTCCTCGTGGTGCCCCTGGAAAATGCCTGCTGCTGCAGGCCAAACTGAACGCGGGCAAATCCTGTTGTAAATCTTTTGTGACAGGCAGAACGGAAGGTGTAATCTTCAAACTTTTAGAGATAACAACTACAGGAATGCCTGTCACAAATAAGAATATGATGAAGAAGATGAATAGGAAGAAGATGAAGAAGTAGAATATGAAGAAGAATAATAGTTGAATAAGAAGAATATGAAGAATGTAAAAAAAAAGAATAAGAGGAAGAAGGTGAAGAAGAAGAAGATAAATAAGGTGAAGAAGTTGATGAAAAAGATGCTGCTGCTGAGGATCATGAAGGAGAAAGTGTGGGAGAAGTAAAAAAGAAGGTGAAGAGCATGGAAGTAGTGAAACATACATATGTGCCAAAATAGAAAAAAGGTTAACAACATAGTCAATTTCTTTGTAACTCCGAACGTCTTAAAAAAAAAAAATTATTCCTGCTATTCCATTTGATTGGGCTAAACCTCTATGCCTTTAATGTCTCCTCCACCTCCCCCAATACATTCTACATTATTCTTAGTTGTTTTCCTTCATGTACAATTAACCTACAAGGAAAGAAAGGGTTTATTTTAATTCCGATATTTCTGTCCCATTGACTTGCATTGGTTTCCGGTATCGGAATTGGCGATATCCAATACTTTTTGAGTATCCGTCCGATCCAATCCGATCCGATATTTCCCAATATCGGAAAGTATCGCTCAACACTAATTACTGCCTGCCTCTGTTCGCACAGCCTCTCAACCATGTGCATGGTGGAGTTCCACCTTGTTGCAACGTCTATGATTAGGCGGTGCTTGGGGAGGTGGAGCGATTCGCTGCAGCCTCTGCATACGACTGGAGTCTACGGGCGAGCGACGGATGTGCGAGCATAGTCTTCGCACCTTATGGAGCAGGGCTGGTAAATCTGGATAATTATTTATGAAGCACTGCACCACCAGGTTCAAGGTGTGTGCCAGGCAAGGTATGTGTCTGAGTTTTGCCAGGGCTATGGCCGCCACAAAATTACGGCGGTTATCACTGACTACCTTGCCTGGCTCAAGATGTAGACTGCCCAGCCATGACTCAGTTTCTCACTGCAAATAGTCGGCCAGTACCTCCGCGGTGTGTCTGTTGTCGCCCAAAGACATCATCTTTAAAACAGCCTGCTGACGCTTACCACTAGCTGTTCGATAGTGGGACACCTCGTGTGCAACACTGGCAGCTGCGGATGGAGTGCTCGTGCGACTGTGCTCTGTCGACGAGCTTTCGCTTCTGGAGGAGGAGGAGGAGGGTCGAACGCCTACAGCCAACTGTTGCCTATACCGTGGGCTAGACAGCACTGTCACACCACCGCTGTCACCTGTGGACCCTGCATCCACCACATTAACCCAGTGCGCAGTGATGGACACGTAACGGCCCTGGCCATGCCTACTGGCCCATGCATCTGAGGTGCACCTTTCCACTCACTGATTGTTTGAGTGCGTGGACAATGCAGTCATTCACATGCAGGTGGAGGGCAGGGATGGCTTTTCTAGAAAAGAAGTGCCGACTGGGTAGGTCATAGCGTGGGACAGCATAGGCCATGAGCTCTCGGAAAGCTGAGCTTTCAACCAAACGGAAGGGCATAATCTCTAATGAGATCAGTTTGGCAATGTAGACGTTCAAAGCCAGTGAGGTTTTGTAGTCCGCCCATGCTTGCAAGTGCATGGTGTTTAAATATCTAAGCATGCAACTGGTATTCAATTTTCGGATGTTTTTCCCTCGGCTAAAGGTCCTTCCGCACTTCTTACAGATAACCTTTGCCTCATCAATAGGATTTTGGTCAAAAAAGTGCCACACTGTACTCTTCCTTCTATGGGATAAATTTTCAGGGCTTGCACCCTGTGCTAATTTGACCGTCTGGCCAAGCTGTCCTCCAACCCTTTTTCTTTTTTTAACACGTTTTTGGACTGCTACGGGCCTGCCAGATAACCGCAGCTGCGATGTCGATGCCTGCTGCGGATCCTCCTCCTCTTCTGAGCTATTGCCAGCGGCACCCTCTTCCCCAATGGATGCCAATCCGGGTCAACAACTGGGTCATCCATCACCTCCACTTCAATTTCATCTGCACCTTCCTCTGTGTCACCATGTATAGTATGCGGGAAGGGGCACCTGAGTTTCATCAGGGTCAGAATCTGGCTCAGTAGACTGCGAGGGCAATGCAGTGCGCTGGGTGAATGTACCAGCTGAATCATATAGCACTGGCTGTGCATCAGTGCACTCCATGTCATATTCATCTTGGACTGGGGAATTCAGGATTTGACTTGATAACCCAGGCATGTTATGTGAAAAGAGCTCCAGGGAGTAATCTGAAGTGTGGCCTGCCGCATCCTTCACTTGTGGTGGGGGGTGAAGGACACAAGGAAAGGTGTCGTTCCTGACCAGGAGCCTGCACTGACGACTCAGTGCTTGCATTTTTTTAAACTTCAGAAGAGGAGGCGATAGAGCTGGAGGCTGTTTCGGCAATGTAAGCCAAAACTTGTTCCTGATGCTCCGGCTTAAAAACCGTTGTACCTACTCGCAGAAAAGGGAGCCTTCCAGGCCTTCTGGAGCCAGACGATGATGCAGGCTCAACACCTCCTGCCTTAGGTGCTATTGTGCTTTTGGCACTACCAGCAGATGCACCACCACCACCATCACTACCAGCTGGGTCCGCCAGCCCACATCCGCGGCCTCTTCCACCAAACTTCCTCATGTTTGGGAAAATGTACCAAAAATACCAGCAGATATACGGTACTGTATCAGAAGCGCACAGCTGTATACAGTGTAGGGGAAAATTTCAATCTCCGTATATATTTCTGGAGTCACACACGGACGCTCTCTCAGTATGGATTTGACTGTAATACAAAGAGCAGATATACTGTACTGTATCAGAAGCGTACAGCTGTGTACAGTGTAGGGGAAAATTTCAATCTCCGTATCTATTTCCCGGAGTCACACACAGATAGTCAGAATGTATTTGTCCGTGATACGAGCCGGTACACGGTACTGTGTGAGGAGCGTACAGCGCTCTACGGTGTGGGAAAAAATGAACGCTCGGTAACTGTGCAGAAAAAAAGAATAAAAGTATTAGTGCTGTGTAAAGAGCAGTCTGCACAGCAGTGTACACACAGCAATACAGCTAGCAGGCAGCCTAATAACCAGCTCTGCTGCTGCACACAAGAAAATCCTCCCCTGTCACTGGCAGGCAGCCTAATAACCAGCGCTGCTGCACACAAGAAAATCCTCCCCTGTCACTGCACATTAACTGTACAGCACAATTGCTATCAGCACAAGCACATAAGAATTTCTGTTTCCAGCCCTAACTCTCTCCCTACTGATAAACAGTGTCAGCAACCTCTCCCTACTGTTAAGATTGGCAGAAGTAAAATGGCCGTCGGCGGTCAGGGCTTTTATAGACACTATGACGCACCCCAAAGCCAGCCAATCACTGCAATGCCCTTCTCTAAGATGGTGGTGGACGCTGCCCATGTCATCTCGTTGCCCACATTGTACGTCCTTGCTCATTGGCTGAAAAAAGGCGCCTGCTTTGGCGCTCGTTTCGACGACCGCATGGCCGACCTCACGCTGTGGTCTGGTTTCGGCCAACGAAACCCGACTTTGGCGAAAGGCGGCGACTTTTGAATCTGACCGACCTATTTTGCTCAACTCTATTGAGGTGTCGTCGCAAGGCCATCACCACCACAACCACCATCACCAACCCCTCTCAGTCCACCATGTCCACCGCTAGTTCCCCCATATGCAGCTCTCAAGTCCAGCTCAGCCTAGCAGACACTCTGAGTAGGACAAGAAAGTACTCATTCTCTCATCCACGTACGCTGGCTTTAAACGCCTACATTGCCAAACTGATCTCATTAGAGATGATGCCCTTCCGTTTGGTTGAAAGCGCAGCATTCCGAGAGCTCATGGCCTACGCTGTCCCACGCTATGACCTACCCAGTCGGCACTTCTTTTCTAGAAAAGCCATCCCTGCCCTCCACCTGCATGTGAAAGACCGCATTGTCCATGCACTCAAACAATCAGTGAATGGAAAGGTGGATGCAGGGTCCATAGGGGACAGCGGCGGTGGGACAGTGCTGTCCAGCCCACAGTATAGGCAACAGTTGGCTGTAGGCGTTCGACCCTCCTCCTCCTCCTCCAGAAGCGAAAGCTTGTTGACAGAGCGCAGTCACACGAGCACTCCATCCGCAGCTGCCAGTGTTGCACACGAGGTGTCCCACTATCGAACAGCTAGTGGTAAGCGTTAGCAGGCTGTTTTAAAGATGATGTCTTTGGGCAACAACAGACACACCGCGGAGGTACTGGCCGACTACTTGCAGCGAGAAACTGAGTCATGGCTGGGCCGTCTACATCTTGAGCCAGGCAAGGTAGTCAGTGATACCGGACGTATTTTTGTGGCGGCCATAGCCCTGCCAAAACTCAGAAACATACCGTGCCTGGCTCACACCTTGAACCTGGTGGTGCAGTGCTTCATAAATAATTATCCGGAGTTACCAGCCCTGCTCCTTAAGGTGCGAAGACTGTGCTCGCACATCCGTCGCTCACCCGTAGACTTCAGTCGTATGCAGAGACTGCAGCGATCGCTCCACCTCCCCAAGCACCATCTAATCATAGACGTTGCAATAAGGTGGAACTCCACCATGCACATGGTTGAGAGGCTGTGCGAACAGAGGCAGGCTGTAATGCATTTGTGGGAGGATACACGGGCAGGCAGTTTGAGGGCAGACATCGAGTTGTCGGGTGTGCAGTGGTCAAAGCTGAAAGACCTCTGTAAAGTCCTTCAGTGTTTTGAGGAATGCACACAGCTGGAAAGCGCAGACGACGCCATCATAAGCCTGAGCATCCCACTTATGCGTTTGCTCATGCAAACTTTGACGCACATTAAGGATCAGGCGTCTGCAGCGGAGGAGGAGGAGGAGGGAAGCCTTGATGACAGTCAGGCATTGTCTGCTCAGGGAACTGTCCTGGACGAGGTTGTGGAAGAAGAGGAAGAGGAGGAGGATGAGGGGGCTGATTATTTTTGGGGAGGAGGATGCTTCTCAGGGGGCAAGAGAAAATGTTGGCTTGCCAACGTCAGGTACAGGGTTTGTGCGTGACTGGAGGGATGTGGATTTAGCAGAAAGTGCTCCTCCACCCACCACTGGCAGTGCATCATTGACACCTGGAATATTGGCACACATGTGTGATTATCTCTTGCGGATCCTAAAAAGGGACCCCTGCATTGCCAAAATTATGAAGGACGACGACTACTGGTTGGCCAGCATCCTCGATCCACGCAATAAAGGAAAATTACAGAACATCATGGAGAACCTAGAGCTAATATTGGCGAACAAACAAGCAACTCTGTTAAACCGTTTGTTAGAGGCATTCCCAGCACACAGCAGTGGTGCAGGTTCTACCACGAGCCGTACTGGGCAACATCGAAGAGGTGTATGTGGTGCACACAGCCGAAGTGGCGTTGGAGACAAGGGTTTCATGACCATGTTGTGGACTGATTTCTCGAGTACCGCTCACACAACTGGTAATACTGAATCGATTGCAACAGACAGGAGACTGCAGTTGTCAACTATGGCTCAAAATTACCTCTCCTCCCCTATCGATGTTCTCCCTCACAGTTCATTCCCCTTTGACTACTGGGCCTGTAAACTGGACACCTGGCCTGAATTGGCACAATATGCCTTACAGGAGCTCGCTTGCCCTGCTGGTAGTGTGCTATCAGAAAGAGTTTTCAGTCCTGCTGGATCAATCCTGACAGAAAGAAGGACCCGACTGTCGATCCAAAATGTAGGTGATCTCACCTTCATTAAAATGAACCATGCTTGGGTTTCAAAGGATTTTGTACCACCTTCCCCTGATGACACATAGGTTGCCAGCAAAATGGCTCGCTTTGTCCTCCTCTTCCTCCGACTTCTCCAATTCCTCCATTTGCAGCTGCTGAACATCCAGCCTACACCTCAACATATGCCAGTTTTTCCACCTCCCTAACTGGGCTGTCCCCCACCCCCCAGGGCCGGCGTCAGCACCTGGCGCACCTGGGCAAGTTCCGGGGCCCTGAGCAGGTGTGTAGGCCCACTCGCCGTCAGACACACCGGTGTACTATGAGGGGCCCTGTGCCAGTGCCGGCACCCATGAGTGGGTCCCCCTTGCTTGCTCAGGGCCCCAGCACTTGCAATACTTACCTCTCCCTGCTCCACCACTGTGACGTCTTCCGCGTTTCCTGACAGTGACATTCAGGTCAGAGAGCATGATGATGTCACATCTGTGCGCCCTCTGCCTGAACAGTCACAGTGCAGAGAGCAGGAAGATGGCGATGCTGAGGAGTCCAGAGTAGAGCAGTGCCCAGCGAGGAGAAGTATTTCATTTTTTTAATGTTTGGAGCAATATATGGGGAGCATTATACACTGGAGAATTATATATGGGGCCCATCATACACTTGAGTATCATAGATAGGGCCCATTATACACTGGAGCATTATATATGAGGTCCATCATACACTGGAGCATTATATATGGGGTCCATCATACACTGGAGCATTATAAATGGGGCCCATCATACACTGGAGCATCATATACGGGGCCCATTATACACTGGAGCATCATATGAGGCCCATTATATATGGAGCATTATATAGGCCCATCATACACTGGAGCATCATCTATGGGGCACATCATATACTGGAGCATCATATGGGACCCATTATATACTGGAGCATTATGTGGAGCTCATCATATACTGTATGGAACATTATATGGGACCAATTATGTATGGAGCAATATATGGGGCTCATTATTCTGTATGGTGCACTGTGGTGCCCATAATACTGTATGGAGGACTATACTGTCTGGTTTTTGAGCTATTGTAGAGTTTACAATAGATATCACTCATGTAGTGTAAAGGGTATGCCACACTAAACAGCGTCGCTAACGAGATCGCTAAAATACGCACTATTTAGCGATCTCGTTCGTGACGCTAACGTGTGTGGCATGTAGCAACGATGTGGCCCCTGCTGTGATCTCGCTGATCGTTCACTAGAGTTCTGGACCGTATTTAGATCGTTGGCGTCCCGCTGGTGAGCCTATATCGCTGTGTCTGGCACATTTTGTGAGCGATGTGCGCTGTTTTTTACATCGCAATGACCGTTAAAGTCGTTAATGAGATCGCTAACCGCTTTTGAGTCGTTAACGAGATCACTAAGTGTGGCAGCTACTAGAGACATTAAAACGATCACAAGAACGATCTCATTAGCTTGCGTCGTTATTGAGATCGCTAACGAGATCACTAAGTGTGGCAGTACCTTAAGAAGTGAAGTATTTGGCATTGTACTATACCTACATTTCTCTGCCGTATCGTAGCATCATAAATTGTGGTATGTGTTAAAGGGGCCCACTGAGACTCTTTCGCACTGGGCCCACGAAAACCTGGAGCCAGCCCTGCCCCCCCACAACTTTAGCCAAATAACCCCCAGTTTTCAATGCGTTACTATTATTATAAAGTAAATTAAGGTTGACAAGCTTAAGTAATAAGAATTGATGTCGTTGGCATTGAAATGGGCACTGTAGGTGTGTTTACTGTCCTCCACTCACTGGCTACTGTTATTCCCCATTGACTTGCATTGGGGTCGGGTTTCGTTTTTGGCCGAACTTCGACTTTTACCGCTTGTTAGTCGTCCGATCTCGTTCGACTCGACTTTTGGTAAAGTCGGATGGTCTGAAACCCGACTTGACCCTCCCGGAGGCAAAGTCGCTCATCTCTACTAACAATGTATTCTTTTGACTTTGACAGTAAAGTTACAGTCTATTTTATTTTTATTTAACTTAAGATAAAAAAAAATTTTTCCCTCTCTGATGCTTGTCTTTTTTTAGCTAAATTTGTAAACTTGCATAAATAAAGTCATTAATACCCATTGTAAGATTAACCGGCAAGCAGAGACCAGTCCTACCCCTGAAAGTGATGCCACTTTTGAGGGTGGAAATGGTCTCTACCCACCAGGATTGCTCCTAAAAATGCACACTAACAGTACCTTCTCTTTCCAGCTCTCCCTGTCTGGTGAGAAGTGATTGGTCGGCAAGAGAGCGCACTGTAACTGTGCATTAAAAAAGAAATCACTGATGACACTGACTCAGGCGGGGGAGAGAGGCTATGGTAGTGACTGCAGCCTCTGCCCCATGATGTCGTCTGGGTGGAATATCCCAGCATGCACTGGGAATCTCAAATGAAGCGGCATCAAACAAGAAGTAGGTTAAAAAAATAAAGCATTTAGAAAGCATTGTGAGGGGGTGATAGGAACTTTTTAATTAAAGTATATTAAAAAGAGAGATTAAATTACTACATTAACATTTTATTTTAAATGTCTATTTAGTTTCAGACCACCACTTTAAAGGTACTGCCACACTACACAATCCCGCTAGCGATCTCGTTAGCGTCGCATACTAATGAGATCGCTAGCGGGATTGTTTCTATATCGCTAGTAGCTACCTATTTTAGCGATGTCGTTAGGACGCTATCGCGGTTAGCGATCTCCTTAACGACTTTAGCGGTACAAAAGTACCGCTAAATCGCTAAAAAAGGTGCCACACTCAGCGATTAGATACTTACCAGCGGGGCGCCAGCGACGAAAATAGGGTCCGGAACGATCGCTGTGATGAACGAGATCACAGCAGGGGCCTCGTCGCTGGTAGATGCCGCACACAACAACATCGCTAACGGGATCGCTAAATAGTGACGTTTTTTAGCGATCCCGTTAGCGATGTTGTTTAGTGTGGCATACCCTTTACACTAGATCTACCAATGGAGTCATTCAGACTCCTCGCAATTTTTATGTCTCTTCTGTGACTACCTTTTTCCAAATTCCGGCTTGAGACTCGATGACTTTTACTCATTTAGGATGCGAAAAAAGATTTTGTGACAATAAATAATTTTTGAAAAAAAAGTACATTTTTTTCAAAATCTACCTTTAATTACCAAAGGCCTACTATATTTTGCCTTTGTCACTAAATATTCTTATTTCTTTTAGTTTTCATTTACTTGTATGTTTAGAATAAATGTGTTAGGGTTTGAGTTCCCGCTGCTGCACAAGGGGAGTCTCGAACCAGTCCAACTGCAGTCCCCCATTCATCTCCAGCCGCAGTGGAGTCTTCTCAGCAGAGACGTAGGTCCCAGCGTCTTGCCCATTCCAGTACTGTGCAGTGACTTGCTGCTGCCTCTCCTGGATCTGCTATTATAGCCAGTACTGGAGCAGACGTCTTTGGGACGAAGTCCTGCGTTTCACCTTCTGAGCATGCCCAGGGTGAGATCTCTCATTGGAGATCAGGGGTCACATGCTCAGGTACTTCAGCAGCTCCTATTGGTCTGCCAGGAAGGTCCTGTGACTACTTGAGTTCTGGAACAAGTTTCATTGGTCCTTGTTTCTGGCAGGTCCGGTAGCTGTTATTATAAAAGGGTGGCAATGCTGAGCCGCCATGCGCTAGTATCAACCATTATATGCTTTGCGCCAGTGTGGTCATGCGTGTGTGTGGTTAGGGCCCCGGCTGAAATAAGCCCCTAGAATACCGACTTAATCGGTGAGGAGTTTGGTATGCTAGCTGGTCAGGGTCTGTGTCCTAGATGCCCTAGATTACCGGCATAACCGGTGAGGAGTTTGATTGCCATATTCAGGGTCTGGCGTTCAGACGCCATAGATTGCGGGTGACTCCCGCGAGGACATTAGCGCATGATCACGTTCTATGTTCGCTTAGCACTTACCTGGGTGCCTGACAGGACACAGAACTTTTTCTCAGCGGCTCTGTGACGTAACAGGGTTCGCTTTCAACGCTAGACAGCGCCCTAGCGTGTTTACTTTGCGACTCAGTTGTGTTTAGTGAGATCGCACACATCGCCATATAGCGCTGTGGCACTCCTTCTAGCGGCTCTGTGGAATAACAGAGTTCGCACTTACTGCCACAGCGCGTTACGGCGTTTATTTTGGCGACTCTGCGGGATAACAGAGTTCGCTTCTTGCGCCATTTTACCAGCAGCAGGCTGCGCCTGCACGGTGGACCCCGGGCTGTGAACGCACCTCTCTACATCAAATATTTGGTGCGTTCCGCAGACCCTTACAAAATGTTGGCTGGCTTAGACTTAGAATAATTTGCATTTTTCAAGTATACTTGACATACACAGGACATATACAGGACATCCACCAGTGAACTCTCGCGTGGGCTACATAATTTCTGTAGAATACGGCCTGCAGTTTTGGTTTTGCTAATATGGCTAGAAGAAGTGTGCTAAAGCCTGACGATTTTCTTGCTATTTTGCATTCTATACCGGAGGATAAAATTAAAGTTACAACAATACCAGGAGCAAGAAACTCTAAAAATAAACAAAAACAAGCCAGAAGTCAAAATGACTGCATTCGGTAGTTCTAGGGGGGGGGGGGGGGTGACCAGTCCGGTAGTCCTAGTGTTAAAGGGAATGTCAGCACAGAATGACTGCTCAACCCAATCACAGGTGCTCAATGCATCATGGCGTCGCCAAAAATGTAAGTTCGCCTTCCTGTAAAGGTGGCCATTGTTACTTTGGTTTTGTGTTTGTGGGACGGTGTGGCCTGGAATCAATCTTGGAGGGCTGGTGCTGCGAGGCACCGGGCAACTCGCCCTGCTGGTGCACTATAGTTGCGGTGGTGGTTAGGGCACAACGATGCTCCTTAGGGCTATAAAAAAAGTTTGGGACCCACTGAGAGGTTCACCATGACATGGCAGTGGGCTTCATACAGTCTGATCAGAATGTTAAACTAAGAACCTCATGTTCAGTGTCGGCATTAGATCAAAGTATGATTTTTGGATGTGCGGACCATGTCTTTGTCTACAGTTCAGTTCTGTGATGTAATGCAGAAGAAAAAGCCAAGCATTGTTCCTGCTACTCTTTGTATATATATATATATGTTCTGAACTCCATAAACATGATATTATTTTTGAAAAACAGTCTGTTTTCTTCATCGGGAAGATAACCCCTTCCCGACCTGTGACACAGCGTATGCGTCATGAAAGTCGGTGCCAATCCGACCTATGACGCATATCCTGTGTAATGAAAGGATCACGTTCCTGCGGGTCGGGTGACCGGGGTCACTGAAAGGTCACCCGACCCGCAGGCACAAGACCCTTTGTGCTTCACCACAGGGGGGTTGGCTTAACCCCCACGTGGCTACGATCGCTCTGATTGGCTGTTAAAAGTGAAACAGCCAATCAGAGCAATTTGTAATATTTCACCAATGAAATTTGGTGAAATATTACAATCCAGCCATGGCCGATGCTGCAATAGCGTCTGCCATGGCTGGAGACCGAGATCCGCCGCCACCGATAGATGCTAAATGCTCCCCTCCTCCTTGCCTCCGCTCCCCCCACCTTCCGATCCCCCCCTTACCTTCCGACCCCCTACTCACCTCTCCCGGTCCTCCGATGTCCCTGGATCCGCCCCGGCATCCGTCCGGGATGTTTCATAGGCGCCGCCATCTTGAAAAATGGCGGGCGCATGCGCAGTGCGCCCGCCGACCGGCGCATGCGCAGTGCGCCCTCCAGAGTCCAGAAATTTATTTTGATCACTGTGATAAACTCTCACAGTGATCAAAATAAAAAAAAGTAAATAAACGCCCCATTTATCACCCCCATAGATAGGGACAAATAAAATAATTTTTTTTTTCTTTTAGGGTTAGGGTTACTATTATAAGGCTGTGTTCATATTGCGTTATGGCAGTCCGTTAGACGGACTGCGTTACACCGCAGTATAACGCGGTGTAACGCAGTCCGTTAACG
The DNA here is from genome assembly GCA_033576555.1 of Oophaga sylvatica. Taxonomy (NCBI): domain Eukaryota; kingdom Metazoa; phylum Chordata; class Amphibia; order Anura; family Dendrobatidae; genus Oophaga; species Oophaga sylvatica. Next base: position 33,483 of record JARQOD010002696.1, on the reverse strand, counting down.
CTGCCATTCACCTCCATTTGCCGGCGCAAAGCGGCATGCTTTCGCGACGTGCCGTCATTCAGTGACGGAGCCTCGTACGCGGCCTGCAGCGTCTGGGCTCCGTCACCGCTAGCGCAGATGAATCATCTGCTGATTCATCTGCGTTAGCGGGTATAGCATAACGCGATCGCGTTATACTATGCCGTAACCAACCCGTCAACGCTATGTGTTGAACGGGCTGGTAAAACGCAATATGAACCCAGCCTTAGGGTTCGGTGTTGTGAATGTGTTAGAAATGAATTCTGAGCAGAAGCTCCCTCTGGCGGTTACAAACAGTACTGAACCATTCAATGAAGATTGTGAAGATTGGCAATCAGGAGTTACAGACTGGTCTTATATAAGGGAGGTTCCCTCCCATCAGGGTTGCCGGTGATCAATTGTTCTTGTCTCAACTTTGGTTCCTGGTTCACTTGGAAGCTTGATGAGTCTTGCCTGCATCTTCTGCTAACAGATAAGATATTTTCTGCTTTTATTTTTGTGCTTGCTTTTTGCATTTTTTCCTGCACTTCTGTGGAGGTCAGCCAGGTCCCCTCCGGGGGCTTGTGCTCCTCTCAGTTTATCTGAGCCGCTGTTAATTGTTCATTTGCCTTTTCCAGTTTTTTCAGCGGCTGCGGCTTAGTTTTGTTACACCAGAGAACTAATTTAGGTGGTAGAGGTCGTGTGATCTCAGGTGTTTTTGCAATTAGTAGAGTTGGTATTTTTTAGGGTTTTTTGGATTGCAGTAAGTGTCCTTCCTATCCTTTTCTTTCTAGGAAGAATGGGCCCCAACATTTGCTCATACTATTTTCTGTCTGTGTCTGTATTTCCTCTTGTCTAACCGCCATTACATGTTTGGGGGCTTCCTTTGTTCTTTGGGGATCTGCTCCGGGGCAGATAGCTTTCCTCTTTCTATCTTTAGGTGTAGTTAACCTCTCAGGCTGTGACGAGGCGTCTAGGACCAACGTAGGTACGCTCCACGGCTGCCTTTAGTTGTGGTGGTTAGTCAGGGTACTACAATCCAGTAGATTCCAACCTCTCTGGTGTATTGCCGTTTTTGCCTGCTCTCCTCAGCTACCAAATCATAACAGTATCACCGGCCAAACTGAAAATTATATGGTACTCACAGAAGGGAAAAATAGTGTGAAAAAAAAAAGAAAAAAGTTGTCAGAGTTGTCAGAGATTTTTTTTTTTTCTGTTTGTTGCATTTTTTTTTCCCTCTTTCTCTCTGGGTGCTGAGGATTTTTTTTTTCTCTCAATGGAGTTTGCACAGTTGTCTGGCCGTGTGGATCAGCTTGCCACTGAAGTTCGGAGTATTGCTACCTATCTTGCAGGGTTGCCAGTTGTGGAGCCTAGGATCCCCATGCCAGATTTGTTTTTAGGGGATCGAGCTAAATTTCTGAATTTCGAAAATAACTGTAAGTTGTTTTTTGCCTTAAAACCTAAGTCCTCAGGGAACGCAGCACAGCAGGTTCAAATTGTCATCTCTCTCCTGCGCGGCGATCCTCAGGATTGGGCTTTTTCCCTGACACCTGGGGACCCTGTTTTGGGTAGTGTTGATGCATTTTTTCTGGCTCTGGGGTTATTGTACGATGAACCTAATGTCACTGATCAAGCTGAAAAATCCTTGTTGGCATTAAATCAGGGGCTTGAGGACGCTGAGTTATTCTGTCAGAAATTCCGAAAGTGGCAGTCCTGACCAGGTGGAATGATGATGCTTTGGCAGCCCTTTTTTGGAAGGGTCTGTCAGAGAATGTAAAAGATGTTATGGTGGGTTTCCCTGCTCCCTCTGGTCTCAATGATTCTATGTCATTAGCGATTCAAATTGACAGACGTTTGCGTGAGCGTAGAGGTATGCGTGGAATAGTGTTGCCTTGTGAACCAGCTTCTGAACCCATGCAGTGTGATAGAGTGGCTTCTGGGGCACAGCGTCATGAGTTTCGAAAACGCAATGGGTTATGTTTCTACTGTGGTGATGCCTCTCATGCTATTTCAGTCTGCCCTAAGCGGGGAAGACGTTTTGCACGCTCAGTTGTCTTGGGTAGTGTTCAGACTAAATTTCTGTTGACTGTTACCCTGATTTGCTGACTGTCCAAATTTTCTGCTAGGCTTTTGTTGATTCGGGAGCAGCTATTAACCTGATGGATTTTGATTTTGCTAAACGTTGTGGGTTTCCCTTGATACCCCTACGGAAGTCTATTCCCTACTGGGGATTGATTCTACCCCTTTGGCTGAGAATAAACCCCAGTTCTCTACTCAGGTGATAATGAGGGTTGAACCTGATCATCAGGAGAGTTGCAAATTTTTGGTGCTGTATAATCTGCATGACATTATTGTACTAGGTTTCCCTTGGTTACAGTCTCATAATCCTGTTTTGGATTGGAGATCTCTGTCTGTAACCAGTTGGGGCTGCCAATGTGTTAATGCCAACACTCCTGTTTTTTCTGCCTCTCCCCAGGCTCAGGATGTTCCTGACTTTTTGACTGATTTTTCTGATGTGTTTAGCGAAAGTAAATCTGCTTCCTTGCCCCCCCATAGGAGCTATGACTGCGCTATTGAATTAGTGCCTGGTAGTAAATTCCCTAAAGGTCGCCTTTTTAACTTGTCTGTACCTGAACATGACGCTATGCGGTCTTATATCAAGGAGTCATTGGAGAAAGGTCATATCAGACCATCCTCTTCACCCTTGGGTGCCGGTTTTTTCTTTGTGGCCAAAAAGGATGGTTCATTAAGGCCGTGTATTGATTATCGTCTCTTGAACAATATCACTGTGAAATATCAATATCCGTTACCCTTGATTTCTGACCTGTTTTCCAGGGTGAAAAGTGCTACTTGGTTTACCAAGCTTGACCTCAGGGGGACGTATAACCTTATTCGCATTAAGCACGGGGATGAATGGAAGACAGCATTTAATACCCCAGAGGGGCATTTTGAGTACCTAGTGATGCCCTTTGGGCTCACTAATGCTCCTTCCGTCTTCCAGTCCTTCATGAATGACATTTTCAGGGATTTTGTGGATAAATTTCTGATTGTTTATTTGGATGATATCTTGATTTTTTCCAATGACTGGGACTCTCATGTGAAACATGTTCGGACTGTGTTCCAGATTTTGAGAGAGAATGCTCTGTATGTGAAGGGATCAAAGTGTCTTTTTGGCGTACAGAGGATCTCATTTCTGGGATTCATTTTGTCCCCATCTGTTATTGAAATGAACCCGGTCAAGGTTCAGGCCATCTGTGATTGGGTCCAACCTACTTCATTAAAGGCTCTTCAGAGATTCTTGGGTTTTGCCAATTTTTATCGTAAATTTATTGGTAATTTCTCTGTTATTGTTAAACCATTGACTGATTTGACCAGAAAGGGTTCTGATGAGGTGAATTGGCCTCCTGAGGCAGTCTCTGCGTTTCAGGAACTTAAGCAGAGATACACTTCTGCTCCTGTTCTACGGCAGCCTGATGTTTCTCTGCCATTTCAGGTGGAGGTTGATGCTTCTGAAATTGGGGAAGGTGCCGTTTTGTCCCAAAGAGATCCAGAGACCTCTAAAAGTAACCTTTGTGCCTTTTTCTCTCGAAAATTTTCTCCAACTGAACGTAATTATGACGTGGGTAATCGGGAGTTATTGGCCATGAAGTGGGCTTTTGAAGAGTGGAGACATTGGCTGGAGGGAGTCAAACATCAGGTGGTGGTCCTCACGGATCATAAGAATCTGGTTTATCTGGAATCAGCCAAGCGACTTAATCCTAGACAGGCCAGGTGGGCCTTGTTTTTCACACGTTTTAATTTTGTGGTTTCCTTTCTTCCTGGCACTAAGAATGTTAAGGCGGATGCCCTCTCGAGGAGTTTCCTTGCGGACTCTCCTGAGTTATCTGATCCTGCTGTTATTTTGAAAGAGGGTGTAGTTCTTTCCGCCATCTCGCCCAATTTGAGACTGGCTCTGGAAGGGTGTCAGGAGGATAAACCCGAGCGCTGCCCTATTGGGAAATTGTTTGACCCAGACTGGTGGAAAAAGAGTGTGATGTCTGAGATTCATTGTTCCGCGTTGGCCGGTCATCCCGGAATTTTTGGTACCAGAGACTTGGTTAGTCGGTCCTTTTGGTGGGCTACTTTGTCTCGTGACATCAGGGAATTTGTACAGTCCTGCGGGACCTGCTCTCGCTCCAAGCCTTGCTCTCGCTCTAGTGGTTTGTTGATGCCATTGCCTGTACCCAAGAGACCATGGACCCATATCTCTATGGATTTCATTTCCAACCTTCCTGTTTCTCAGAGAATGACCGTTATCTGGGTGATTTGTGATAGGTTTTCCAAAATGATACATCTTGTGCCATTACCTAAGTTGCCTTCCTCCTCCGAATTGGTGCCTTTGTTCCTTCAGCACGTGGTTCGGTTACATGGCATTCCTGAGTACATTGTGTCTGACAGAGGAGTCCAGTTTGTTTCCAGATTTTGGAGGACTTTTTGTTCTAAACTTGGTGTTCAATTGTCTTTCTCCTCGGCTTTTCATCCTCAACCAATGGACAAACTGAGAGAACAAACCAGACATTGGAGACTTATCTGAGATGCTTTGTGTCTGCTGATCAGGATGACTGGGTCTCTTTTTTGCCTTTGGCTGAGTTTGCTCTTAATAATAGGGCTAGCTCTGCAACTTTGATGTCTCCATTTTTCTGCAAATTTGGGTTTCACCCTCGATTTTCTACGGGACAGACGGAGGCTTCTGTCTGTCCAGGTGTTGACTCTGTTGTGGAGCGTATGCAGCAGATTTGGGACCAGGTAGTGGAGAGGTTGTCCCTCTCTCAGGAGAGGGCCCAGCGGTTTGCCAACCGGCATAGGACTGATGGTCCTCAGTTTGAAGTGGGGGACTTGGTCTGGTTGTCCTCAAGAAATATCCCTATGAAAGTTGCATCTCCTAAGTTTAAGCCTAGGTTCATTGGACCTTATAAGATCATGGAGATTCTTAATCCTGTTTCCTTTCGTTTACTTCTTCCAGGGACATTTAAGATCCATAACGTGTTTCACAAGTCCTTATTGAAGAGGTTTGTCGAGCCAGTGATTCCTATGTCTGCGCCTCCTGACCCTGTTTTGGTTGAGGGCAATCTGGAGTATGTGGTTGAGAAAATATTGGATTCTCGTTTTTCTAGACGGAAACTCCAGTATTTGGTTAAGTGGAGAGGTTATGGTCAGGAGGACAATTCTTGGGTGTTTGCTTCGGACATCCATGCTAGGAGACTGATCCGTGCGTATTACAGAGCTCATCCTGACCAACCTGGTTGCCCAAATGAGGGTTCGGTGACCCTCCTCAATGGGGGGGTACTGTTGTGAATGTGTTAAAAATGAATTCTGAGCAGAAGCTCCCTCTGGTGGTTACAAACAGTACTGAACCATTCAATGAAGATTGTGAAGATTGGCAATCAGGAGTTACAGACTGGTCTTATATAAGGGAGGTTCCCTCCCATCAGGGTTGCCAGTGATCAATTGTTCTTGTCTCAACTTTGGTTCCTGGTTCACTTGGAAGCTTGCTGAGTCTTGCCTGCATCTTCTGCTAACAGATAAGATATTTTCTGCTTTTATTTTTGTGCTTGCTTTTTGCATTTTTTCCTGCACTTCTGTGGAGGTCAGCCAGGTGCCCTCCGCGGGCTTGTGCTCCTCTCAGTTTATCTGAGCCACTGTTAATTGTTCATTTGCCTTTTCCAGTTTTTTCAGTGGCTGCGGCTTAGTTTTGTTACACCAGAGAACTAATTTAGGTGGTAGAGGTCGTGTGATCTCAGGTGTTTTTGCAATTAGTAGAGTTGGTATTTTTTAGGGTTTTTTGGATTGCAGTAAGTGTCCTTCCTATCCTTTTCTTTCTAGGAAGATTGGGCCCCAACGTTTGCTCATACTATTTTCTGTCTGTGTCTGTATTTCCTCTTGTCTAACCGCCATTATATGTTTGAGGGCTTCCTTTGTTCTTTGGGGATCTGCTCCGGGGCAGATAGCTTTCCTCTTTCTATCTTTAGGTGTAGTTAACCTCTCAGGCTGTGACGAGGTGTCTAGGACCAACGTAGGTACGCTCCACGGCTGCATTTAGTTGTGGTGGTTAGTCAGGGTACTGCAATCCAGTAGTTTCCAACCTCTTTGGTGTATTGCCGTTTTTGCCTGCTCTCCTCAGCTACCAAATCATAACAGTTAGGGTTAGAACTAGGGTAAGGGTTAGCCTTAGGGTTAGCATTAGGGTTAGCATTAGGGTTAGAATTAGGGTTAGAATTAGGGTTAGGGTTAGAATTAGGGTTAGAATTGGGGTTAGGGTTGGAATTAGGGTTAGGGTTAGAATTAGGTTTGGAATTAGGGTTAGGGTTGAGATTATGGTTAGGTTTGTGGTTAGGGTTAGAGTTTGGATAAGTTTTAGGGGTGTTTTGGGGTTAGGGTTCGGATTAGGGGTAGGCTTGTGGTTAGGGTTATGGTTAGAGTTGGGATTAGGGTTAGGGATGTGCTGGGGTTAGGGTTATGGTTAGGATTTGGATTAGGGTTAGTGGTGTGTAGGGGTTAGGGTTGGGGTTAGAGATGTGTTGGGGTTAGGGTTGGAGTTAGAATTGAGGGGTTTCCACTATTTAGGCATATCAGGGGGTGTCCATACATGACATGGCACCACTATTGATTCCTGCAAATTTTGCGTTCAAAAAGTCAAACAGTGCTCCCTTTATTCCGAGCCCCGGCGTATGCCCAAACAGTGGTTTACCCCTACATATGGGGTATCAGCGTACTCAGGAAAAATTGCACAACAACTTTGGGGGTCTAATTTCTCCTGTTACCCTTGGGGAAAAAAAATTGAGGACAAAAAAATGATTTTTGTGGAAAAAAAATGATTTTTTATCTTCACAGCTCTGCATTATAAACTTCTGTGAAGAACTTGGAGATTCAAAGTGCTCACCACACATCTAGAGGAGTTCCTTGGGGGATCTAGTTTCCAAAATGGGGTCACTTGGGGGGGTTTCTGCTGTTTAGGCACATCAGGGGCTCTGCTAACGTAACATGACGCTCGCAGACCATTCCATCAAGTCGGCATTTCAAAACGTCACTACTTCCCTTCCGAGCCCCGACGTGTGCCCATACAGTAGTTTTCTCCCGCATATGGGATATCAGCGTACTCAGGACAAATTGGACAACAACTTTTGGGGTCCAATTTCTCCTGTTACCCTTGGGAAAATAAAAAAATTGGGGACTCAAAGATCATGTTTGTGGAAAAAATATGTTTTTATTTTCATGCCCGGGTGTTATAAACTTCTGTGTAGCCCTTGGGGGTTCAAAGTGCTCACCGCACATCTAGATAAGTTCCGTGCGGTGTCTAGTTTCCAAAATGGGGTCACTTGTGGGGAGTTTCTACTGTTTAGGCACATCAGGGGCTCTGCAAACGTAACATGATGCCCTCAGACCATTCCATCAAAGTCAGCATTTCAAAACGTCACTTCTTCCCTTCCGAGCCCCAACTTGTGCCCGAACAGTGGTTCCCCCCCACATATGGGGTACCAGTGTACTCAGGACAAACTGTACAACAACTTTTGGGGTCCAATTTCGCCTGCTACCCTTGTGAAAATAAATAATTGCAGGTTAAAAAAAATCAGTTTTTGAGGAAAAAAATGATTTTTTATTTTCACGGCTCTGCATTATAAACTTCTGTGAAGCACGTGGGGGTTCAAGGTGCTCACCACACATCTGGATAAGTTTCTTGGGGGGTCTAGTTTACAAAATGGGGTCACTTGTGGGGGGTTTCTACTGTTTAGGCACATCAGGGGCTCTGCAAACGTAACAAGATGCCCGCAGACCATTCCATCAAGTCGGCATTTCAAAGCGTCACTACATCCCTTCCGAGCCCTGACGTGTGCCCAAACAGTGGTTACCCCCCACATATGGGGTACCCGCGTACTTAGGACAAACTGGACAACAACTTTTGGGGTCCAATTTTCCTGTAACCATTGTGAAAATAAAAAAGGGGGCTAAAAAATCATTTTTTGAGAAAAAAAAATGATTTTTTATTTTCACGGCACTGCGTTATAAACTTCTGTGAAACACCTGGGGGTTCAAAGTGCTCACTGTGCATCTAGATAAGTTCCTTAGGGGTCTTGTTTCCAAAATGGGGTCATTTGTGGGGGAGTTCCAAAGTTTAGGCACACAGGGGCTCTCCAAACACGACATGGTGTCCGCTAACGATTGGAGCTAATTTTCCATTAAAAAAGTCAAATGGAGCTCCTTCCCTTCTGAGCCCTGCCGTGCGCCCAAACAGTGGTTCCCCCCCACATATGGGGCACCAGCGTACTCAGGAAAAACTGGACAACAACTTTTGGCATCCAATTTATCCTGTTACCCTTGGGAAAATAAAAAATAGCAGGCTAAAAAATGATTTTTGAGAAACAAAAATTATTTTTTTATTTTCACTGCTCTGCACTGATTTTTTTATTTTCACTGCTCTACGTTTATAAACTTCTGTGAAGCACTTGGGTGTTCAAAGTGCTCACTACACATCTAGATAAGCTCCTTGGGGGGGTCTAGTTTCCGAAATGGGGTCACTTGTGGGGTTTTCTGCTGTTTAGGTACATCAGGGGCTCTGCAAACGCAACATGACGCCCGCAGAACATTCCATCAAGTCTGCATTCCAAAATGGCGCTCCTTCGCTTCTGAGCTCTCCTATGTGCCAAAACAGTGGTTCCCCCCCACATATGGGGTATTGTTGTACTCAGGACAAATTGCACAACAACTTTTGTGGTCCAGTTTCTCCTGTTACCCTTGTGAAAATAAAAAATAGCAGGCTAAAAAATCATTTTTGAGGAAAAAAATGATTTTTTTATTTTCACTGCTCTACGTTATAAACTTCTGTGAAGCACTTGGGGGTTCAGAGTGCTCACAACACATCTAGATAAGTTCCATAAGAGGTCTAGTTTCCAAAATGGTGTCACATGTGTTTTTTTTTCACTGTTTAGGCACGCACACAGGGGCTCTCCAAACACGTCATGGTGTCCGCTAACGATTGGAGCTAATTTTCCATTCAAAAAGTCAAATGGCGCTCCTTCCCTTCTAGGCCCTGCCGTGCACCCAAACAGTGGTTTATGAAAACATATGAGGTATCTGTATACTCAGGATAAACTGCCCAACAAATTTTAGGATCCATTTTATCCTGTTGCCCATGTAAAAATGAAAAAACTGAGGCTAAAATAAAATTTTTGTCAAAAAAAAGTACTTTATTTTTTTAGGGATCAATTTATGAAGCACCTGGGGGTTCAAAGTGCTCACTATGCATCTAGATAAGTTCCTTGGGGGGTCTAGTTTCCAAAATGGGGTCACTTGTGGAGGAGCTCCAATGTTTAGGCACACAGGGACTCTCCAAATGCGACATGGCAACATCTAAATATTCCAGCATATTTTCCATTCAAAAAGTCAAATGGCGCTCCTTCCCTTCTGAGCCCTCCCGTGCGCCCAAACAGTGGTTTATGACCACATATGAGGTATCTGTGTACTCAGGAGAAATTGCCCAACAAATTTTAGGATCCATTTTATCCTGTTGCCCATGCAAAAATGAAAAAATTGATGCTAAAATAAAATTTTTGTTGGAAAAGTTAAAATGTCCATTTTTTCCTTCCACGTTGCTTTAGTTCCTATGAAGCACCTGAAGGGTTAATAATCTTCTTGAATGTAGTTTTGAGTAGCTTGAGGGGTGAAGTTTTTATAATGGTGTCACTTTTGGGTATTTTCTGTCACTATAGACCCCTCAAAGTGACTTCAAACGTGAGGTGGTCCCTAAAAAAATGGTTTTGTAAATTTTGCTGTAAAAATGAGAAATCGCTGGTCAACTTTTAGCCCTTATAACTTCCTAACATAAAAAAAATTTTGTTTCCAAAATTGTGCTGATGTAAAGTAGACATGTGGGAAATGTTATTTATTAACTATTTTGTGTCACATAACTTAACAGAATAAAATTCAAAATTTGAAAATTGCGAAATTTTCTAAATTTTCGCCAAATTTCATTTTTTTCACAAATAAATGCAAAAATTATCGACCTAAATTTACCACTAACATGAAGCCCAATATGTCACGAAAAAACAATCTCAGAATCGCTAGGATCTGTTGAAGCGTTCCTGAGTTATTACCTCATAAAGGGACACTGGTCAGAATTGCAAAAAATGGCAAGGTCTTTAAGGTCAAAATAGGCTGGGTCATGAAGGGGTTAAAGGGGTCCGGTGCAGTACAAATTGTATCCTGAAGGTGTCCGCAACTCAAAATGCAACTGCATGAACACCCAGGGACCCCCATGTAAAGTGTTTAGGGAGACGGAAATAGAAGTTGGCGGAAATCCCCCTTTACACTCCCACCTACTTGTTTTCCCTCTGTCTCCACTCTCTTTTTCTTTGATTGACAGCTCTGGCTTTATAGAGCCAGTGTAGGAGATAGTGGGAAATCCAATAGTTTGGAAGGTTCATGCCAAGGGTACACTAAGCTCGTGTACTTGGCTCAAATATTCATTCTGTGCTGACAGTCTCTATAAACGTGACTTACTTGTCTTACCTATTGCACTATTCCTGTGTCCTGTTGTGTATAGAAATATGTGATGCTTCATTTTTTGTTTTAGTCTTTGCCTGATGAAGAGACGTCAGTAGCCTCGAAAGCTTGCAATTTGTTACCATCTTTTCAGTTATCCATTAAAAGGTATCAACCACTGCGGACTCTCAAGTCTAAATATTTGTCTATCTACTGGCTAACACGGTACGAAGATACACATGTTTCCTAACTTCAAGAATAAAAATAAAGACCCTGCAAATATAAACGCATATATGCACATGCCAACAAGAAATGGAACAACACACCACCAAAAAATTGGTTACAAAATATAGTGTTGTAAATTTAAGAATAAAAGTCCATTTTTGTATTTATGAATAATGCTTAAGGAACGCTATGTTAAACCATAACATAGTGAAGACAATGGATTTTGTAATAGTCACTCATCATCATCATTGCAATTTATATGTGACAGTCACAGACATTTCAATTATTTAAGTTAATAAAATCGTTACTTTGTACAGCATGTATGACATGTCCAGCATGGACTCATCAATGTGATGACGCAATAATGTACGATAAAAAATAACCATTTAAAAAAACATTATGCATTGTCACAATGTAAGTGTGTGCCTGCAAGTGTAGGTGAAACAAAGGCTACGGATAGCAAAGGTATATTCTATGTCTGTATCAGACAGTGGACAGCCTCTGATGGGTAATGGCGATGTTATACTGTACGTCAATAAAGTCTGCGGCTGCAATCATGCATTTTTTGCTTGTACAGTGTTGAAGAGGGTAAAAGCATGTCTGGTTGCGCAAGGCTTTATCCGTCAACACTACCTTCCTACTGTCACGCGTAGGGTAGGGTAGCGTGTGTCAATTAGATGACTCTATAAAATGTGATGTTACGCAGCGTTATTGTGCCCTAGGGACGCCAAAAATACGACTGCAGTAATTATTTACTGTCTAATACTCCACCTATGACCAACAAAAAAAGCACGTTCCCTCTTTAACAATCTACAAGACTAACAAGCATAATGGTTGACGCTGACTTTATTGAGATACAGTATTACATCGACATTGTCCATGAGTAACTATGCACTGTGATACCTATATACCATTATTAATTTATATCTGTTGTGCTTGTTTCAACAGCACTTGCAGGTATAACTACCTATTGTCAGTATGCATGATGCACTTTCTAGATGTAATAATTTATTATTGCACATTATTACCAGGTTTAGATGCTGGCCATTTCATATATGGTGTGTGAAGTTACAGTTGGCATCAGTATGTGTATTTTATAATGTCTGTCATAAATAAAACTCGTGATGATGATGAGGATTTTATGATTCGTACATCCATTGACTGCATTATCTTACAGGTACAGATAAAGTTCCTTAAAAAGCATTAATTGATAAGTATGAAATGTACTTTTATGCATTAATTTCAAAAAGTGAACACTATGTTTTAGTTTTTGTTACCATTTCTAATAGACATGTGCAGATATGCGCTGTGATGACAAATTATTATTTGTCCATATTTGTTATAAAAATTTATCATTCTAGGCCTGGAAAACTTCACAATTTCCTGTTTTAAGCATAACAATCAGGGTGACGGCTCTTCCCTATTTGGAGCATGTTCCACATGGGTTTTTCGGTGCATGTGTAGGGAACAGGAGACTTCTTGCCGGTCACACAACAGGGGAACAGCTGGCGTTACTGAACCCCACTAACACTATAGCTTGTGTATTGGTCTGTGGACACGACACTTCTGAGCAGCAACTGGCAGTGTTGTAGCCCAGGGAGTAGAGTTCACGTGGTAGAAAGATGAACATAACAGGAGACATGGATAACGTTGCGAACCAGTTATTTAATCTGAAAACGGACAGACAAATTCTGGCGAGATCCATGCCTTGTTCATTTTCAGAAAAGTAAGCCGGTCTACATTATCGGAGGATAGTCGCATGCGACGGTCTGTTAGTACACCACCTGCAGCACTAAAGACGTGCTCCGATAATACACTGGCAGCAGGGCAAGCCAGCACCTCCAATGCATACTGGCTAAGCTCTGGCCATGTATCCAGCTTAGAGACCCAAAACTTGAATGGGGAAGAGCCATCTGGGAGTACACTGAGAGGGAAAGACATGTAGTCTGTCACCATCTTACGGAAACGTTGCCTCCTGCTGACTGGAGCCGTCTCGGATGGTGTAGACATTTGTGACGCTGCCACAAAACTTCGCCACATTTGGAACATACTGGTCTTGCCCTGTGCAGAGGCGCTGCTTGTGCTCCCTCTTGTTGCAGAGCTGTCTCCACTGCCTCGACGCACAGAGCTGCTTTGTAAAGCAGTAGCAGCAGCAGTGCTCTGGGCTGGAATGGAGAACATTATGGATTGCACCAGTGTGTCTTGGTACTCCCGCATTTTACGCTCCGGTTCAACGGTGTGATGAGGCTTTGTAAGTTGTCCCGGTAGCGAGGGTCTAGGAGGGTGTACACCCAATAATCAGACGTGGTGAGAATGTGGGCGATGCGGCGGTCGTTTCTCAGGCACTGCAGCATGAAATCAACCATGTGCTGCAGACTCCCAACTGGCCAAGAAACGCTGTCCCCTGCAAGAGGCGTCATCTCTGCCTGCTCTGCATCACCCCACCCTCGCTCTACATACTGACTAGAGAGTTGTGTACCTCCCTCTGGAGCGATGTCTTCCTCCTCCATTGACTCCTCCTCATCCTCCTCACAAAGTGAGCCCTGCCCAGCCCTTTGTGAGGAACCACGTTGCGCTGACTGTCCAGAAGGTGATGGAATTTGTGACTCCTCATCCTCCACCTCTTCCAAAACCTCATCCCTTAGTGCTTGCAGTGTTTTTTGAAGCAGGCAAATAAGGGGGACAGTCAGGCTGACTAGTGCATCATCTGCACTCGCCATCCGCGTTGACTCATCAAACGCACGCAAAACGTGGCAGATGTCCTTCATAGAGGCCCACTCAGTAGTGGTGAAGTGTGAACGGCGCAAATTGCGAGTGGATTGCGCCTGATGCAGCTGATACTCCATTACTGCTGGCTGCTGCTCACACAACCGCTCCAACATATGTAACGTGGAATTCCACCTGCTGGGTACGTCACATATGATGCGATGTTCAGGAAGGCGAAATCTGTGTTGCAGAGCTGCAATGCGCGATCTGGCCATGCTGGAACGTCGCAAGTGAGCGCACTCTAGGTGGACCTTGTGCAGCAGTGCATCAAGATCCGGATAGTCCCTCAAAAAACTCTGCACGACCAAGTTGAGCACATGTGCCAGACATGGTATGTGAGTGAGGTTGCCAAGGCCCAGAGCTGCCACCAGATTTCGGCCATTGTCACACACTACCAAGCCTGGCTGGAGATTCGCTGGCAAAAACCACACGTCGCTCTCCTGCTTGATGGCATTCCAGAGCTCCTGCGCTGTGTGGCTTCGATTCCCCATGGGAATTAATTTCAGGATGGCCTGTTGACGTTTGGCCACGGCTGTGCTCATATCGGTCACAACAGGTAAGCGTTCACGGGTCCATGTGGAGGTAGACCGTGACGGCTCTGCAGCGATGATTCTGAGGAACTGGAGTAGGAGGAGGAGTCAATGTGGACAGACTGGATTCCTGCAATCCTTGGAGTTGGCAGAACACGTACAGCGCCACTCGCAAGATCTGTACCCGGCTCCACAACATTGACCCAATGGGCAGTGAGGGAAAGGTATCGTCCCTGGCCATGGGTACTGGTCCACGCATCGGTGGTCAGGTGGACCTTGCTACTGACGGCGTTTAGTAGCGCATGTTTAATTTTTCCCTCAACATGCTTTTGCAGACCAGGGACGGCTTGCCTGCTGAAATAAAATCGGCTGGGCACATTGTATTGTGGGACTGCCAATGCCATTAAGTTACGGAAACTGTCAGTCTCCACCAGCCTGAATGACAGCATTTCAAGGGACAGGAGTTTTGCAATGCCAGCATTCAGAGCCTGTGCTCGTGGATGGTTTGCCGAGTATGGCCGTCTTTTATCCCATGCCTGTGCTACCGATGGCTGTTTTGTGGCCTGGGAGTGTGAGGATGACAGGGAACTTGCAGCTGTGGGTGGAATAACACTGGGTCTCTGGACAACAGTGACAGAGGTTCTTCCATGGCGATCCTGTGAGGAAGCCGAACCAGTTGTGTGTGAGCTGGAGGAAGAGGCTCCAACACGAGCTGAAGATGTAGGTGCTGCTGTAGGTTGGCCTACATCTCCAGTGTGTCTTTGTAACTGAACCACGTGCTTTGACCGCACATGTTTCCACATATTTGTGGTATTAAGGTTACTGACACTTTTACCTCTTTTTACTTTTTGATTACACAGCTTGCATTTGACATAGCAAATATCATCTGCAAGTGTGTCAAAAAAGGACCACGCAGTGCAAGTCCTGGGAGCACCCGTTTTGGCTGTTGGAAGAGAACTGCTACGAACGGGTGCCAAACTGGAGGCTACAGGCAACCGAGTCTGCAGCCTACCTCTCCCTACTGTTTGGACCGTTGGGGCAATCTCTTCCTCAGAGCTGCTACCACCACCTTCCTGTTCCTCACGCCATGTTGGGTCTTGGACCTCATCATCTCCACTACCCTCTTCCAACACCTGCTGCTGTTGGGTGGTCTGGCCAGCACCATGCTCAACAGAAACTGGCACCTGAGTCTCATCATCATCAGATGCGTTCTGCGGTGTGCTGACCATCGGCACTGGCTCACCCGCCTCTTCACATTCAGAGAGACACAGCTGTTGCGCATCACTGCATACTGCCTCTTCTTCACATTCCAGAATGCTGCTTGGCTGGGCCCCTGTTTGCAAGCCAACAGATTCTCAGAACAGAAGCAGAGACTCAGCTGGCTCCTTTACAGAGCTCTCTGAATGCCTGGTCAATTTGGCAGGCGGTGAAGAGACAGATGGTTGTTCAACAGTGCTGTGGTCCTGAGAGGAGGTGGAAGCAATTGAAGTCGATGCATTGGCTGCCATCCAACCAACAACGGCTTCAATTTGTTCTTCCCGCAGCAGGGGGGTACGCCGAGCTCCTACAAAAGTGCGCATAAAGGAACGCTCACGGGGAAAACTGGTGGATGCTGTGTCACTGGGTGCGGCAGCAGCCACAGAATCCCCACGTCCTCTCCCTGCTGAAACTCCACGGCCACGACCACGTGCCTTACTCCCTGCCTTCTTCATCTTGGTAGATTGATAAAGAAAGTCAGAAAAGTTATAAAGCCTAAGTGTGGTTATTCCTCAGAGACTGCAGTGAACACTGCAGACAACTGTTCAGTAGCTGTGAAAGGCCCCTTTGTGTACTCCTATAGTGTTTGCAACCAATGTATTGTATACGGATGGAAGCGCGTCACACTAATAGATTAGATTTTTTTCAAATATAATGGAGCAGCACCAATTTGAGAAAAATGTGAAGGATGAGGCAGTGACACACGCTCAGCAGACTACAACCAGCAGTGGTTGAAGAACTAACTGGAGCGTAATCTGCACTCAAAAAATGAAAAGCTCACAGACTACAGTGAACACTGCACACAACTGTTCACTATCTGTGAAAGGCCCCTTTCTGTACTTCTATAGTGTTTGCAACCAATGTATTGTATACGGATGGAAGCGCGTCACACTAATAGATTAGATTTTTTTCAAATATAATGGAGCAGCACCAATTTGAGAAAAATGTGAAGGATGAGGCAGTGACACACGCTCAGCAGACTACAACCAGCAGTGGTTGAAGAACTAACTGGAGCGTAATCTGCACTCAAAAAATGAAAAGCTCACAGACTACAGTGAACACTGCACACAACTGTTCACTATCTGTGAAAGGCTCCTTTCTGTACTTCTATAGTGTTTGCAACCAATGTATTGTATACGGATGGAAGCGCGTCACACTAATAGATTAGATTTTTTTCAAATATAATGGAGCAGCACCAATTTGAGAAAAATTGGAAGGATGAGGCAGTGACACACGCTCAGCAGACTACAACCAGCAGTGGTTGAAGAACTAACTGGAGCGTAATCGGCACTCAAAAAATGAAAAGCTCACAGACTACAGTGAACACTGCACACAACTGTTCACTATCTGTGAAAGGCTCCTTTCTGTACTTCTATAGTGTTTGCAACCAATGTATTGTATACGGATGGAAGCGCGTCACACTAATAGATTAGATTTTTTTCAAATATAATGGAGCAGCACCAATTTGAGAAAAATGTGAAGGATGAGGCAGTGACACACGCTCAGCAGACTACAACCAGCAGTGGGTGAAGAACTAACTGGAGCGTAATCTGCACTCAAAAAATGAAAAGCTCACAGACTACAGTGAACACTGCACACAACTGTTCACTAGCTGTGAAAGGCTCCTTTCTGTACTTCTATAGTGTTTGCAACCAATGTATTGTATACGGATGGAAGCGCGTCACACTAATAGATCACTGTTAATTTCTATTGAATGGAGCTGCACCAATTCCACAAAATAAAATAAAAAAAAGAGTCAGTGAGTGACACGTGCAGATGCCTACAAACAGCGTTGGATGCAGAGCAAACTGCAGCGTCACCTGCACTCTCACACACACACCTTGCACAGAGCTGTTAAAACAACACTGCAAGGCAAAAGGAAGCTTTACACAGCGGTTGGTAAAATAGCCTGCCTAAAGCACAGTACACAAAATCGCAATCTCTAACTGTCCCTCAGAGTCAGCAGAGCAGCGTTCTGTCCCTAACTGAGTTCACAGCACAGTGACGCTAAAATGGCGGCGGCGCCTTTTATAGTGCATTCTGACATCATTTCAGCAGCCAATCACAGCCATGCCATTAGTTAACATGACCGCAGCAGTACAGGATGTGCCCACACTTCATAAGATTCCTTATTGGCTGACTAAAATCACAGTGCCTCTCAAAGAATTATGGGAACTTCCGATTCCGGTATACGATATATGAAAAATATCGGAACTAAGTATCGGAATTCCGATACAGCGAATATCGGCCGATACCCGATACTTGCGGTATCGGAATGCTCAACACTACTAGGGATATTAATGAATAAAAAATGTAAGTATTGCTAAAACTTTTCCCAATAATGCACACCAGTTTTATATGCTCCTCCTGCCTGCAGATCAGATACCATTCATATTATGAGATTCATGACAGGTTCCCCTTAAGAGTCATTTTAGATAGTCCAACACTCCATTTTTATCCTGAAAGCTTTGTGGTAACTGGTGGATATTTCATAGCCCTGGTGAATGATACAACCCTGTAAGCAAGCTCAGTTAATCAAAAGCTTTTGGCTGTTTGTGAAGAACATTGTCGACTCTTAACTAATGAACCGTGCTTCTATTGCTTGTACCTAATTAAGTAAATGATGCATGCAACAGGGCCATGTGGCTCAACAAGACTTTCAGCAGCTGGTTAGTAAACACATATTAGAGGAGGGTTGTATCCTTTTTAGTGACTTTAAAGTTCACAGCTTATTTCAAGATACTTCGTGACATCCTGCACATTTAGGCTAAGGGCTCATACCCATTTGCACAAAAAAAACGATCTGATTTCCGGACCAAAAAAACGGGCGAGTGTCATGCGAGTGTAATGCGATTTCCGTACGATTTTTCCACGGAACATCCGCATGACATACGTATGACATGCCTATGCAATCTGTATGCAATGCGATTTTAACATGAGGTTTTACATAGCAGTTATCATGTTAAAATAGCATTGGAAAAAAAACTGTGCACATCGTTTAAAAAGCAACTAATCCTCAATATATATATATATATATATCTAATATATAATCACCAATAAACTCTGTCACACACTTCCGGAGCTTGTGTCGCTTTCACAATGCACCGCGCCTGGAAGAACGCCGACCGCCATATTGGAACACCCAAGTTATGGGTATTCCAATATGGCGGCAGGGATTCATATCTCCCACCAAAGCCGCGCGTGCACCGCTCATCGGCTGAGCCGCCATTGGCAGAGCAGGCGGGCGGCTCAGCCAGTGAGCGGCGCGGGATTCAAATCCCCCACCATTGGCTGAGCAGTGCCGCCCGCTCTGCTGGCTGTGTGTGTGTGTATATGCAGGCATCGTCCGATGGGACTACAAGTCCCATCCGGCTATGTCGGCTACACTGTCAGTGAGTGACACATTAGCCAATGATGGGACAGTAGTAGTCCCATCATCCGGCTAATGTGTTGAATGTAAAAAAAAAACCATACATTACATACACAACATACAGAGCATACAACATATAACATACAGAACATATATATAACATGCAACACATAACATACATACAACACATAACATACATAAAACACATACAACATACAACACATAACATACATACAACACATACAACATACAACACATAACATACATAAAACACATACAACATACAACAAATAACATACATACAACACATACAACATACAACACATAACATACATACAACATACAACACATAACATACATACAACACATGCAGCATACAACATACAACACATAACATACATACAACACATAACATACATACAACATACAACACATAACATACATACAACATACAACACATAACATACATACAACATACAACACATAACATACATACAACATACAACACATAACATACATACAACATACAACACATAACATACATACAACATGCAACACATAACATACATACAACATACAACACAAAACATACATATAACATACAACACATAACATACATACAGCACAACATATAACAAACATACAACACATAACATACATACAACATCGCTATTATGTTATTTTGTTTCCCTATGAGCTCTAGCCCTTGTATGTATTGATTCATTATGCTTGTTCCTCATATCAATACTAATAATCCAGTGCCACTTCATACATACTCTCTGAACTTTCATTGTCTAACTTAGGCTACTTTCACACATCAGTTTTTTTGTTTCAGGCGCGATCCGGCCTTTTTTTTTTTAACACCGGATGCGGCGAACGGACATGCAGGATCCGGTGTTTTTAACATTGACTAAATATAGCGCCGGATCGCGCCGCATGTACCTGCGTTTCGTCCGTTTTCTGCCGGATCCGGTGTCTGGTTTATTTCCGGCGTCTAGGAAAGACGTCTACTGTAATGTTTTTTGTCTCCGGCCAAAAAGCCGGAAGGGCCGGATCCGGCGCTTCCGGCCTTTGTCTACAATGAAAGTCTATGAGCGCCGCATTGCGCCGCATCCGGCAAAAACCTGATCCGGTGGCCTGATCCGGTTTTTTTGTCTGGGAATGTTAATTAGCCCAGACAGAAGCAAACATATATATACCACGCCAGTGGGACACTCTGCCACATGCTATGCAAGCATCAAGAGAGAGCCATCATCAAATTGTACTGGATTTTGAACAAGCAACACCAGCATCCATCCAAATGGAGTCCGGGGACCACCGAGATGTTGGCGCGGAGGAGACGGGAGCAAACGCCAGACGGTAAATATCACCCACCCCATGATACTATGCGTGTATTTTATGTGTTTGCATTGTTGTATACTTTGTGGGTTGTGCTTTAATACAATGTGGTTATTGCTATATTCTGTTTTTGTTCACTTGTATACTATGTGTATAGTGCTTAATACTATGTGGGTATTGCTATATTCTGTTTTGGCGTACTTGTATACTATGTGTATAGTGCTTCATACTATGTGGGTATTGCTCTATTCTGTTTTGGCGTACTTGTATACTATGTGGGTATTGCTCTATTCTGTTTTGGCGTACTTGTATACTATGTGGGTATTGCTCTATTCTGTTTTGGCGTACTTGTATACTATGTGGGTATTGCTCTATTCTGTTTTGGCGTACTTGTATACTATGTGGGTATTGCTCTATTCTGTTTTGGCGTACTTGTATACTTTGTGGGTTTGTGCTTTAATACAATGTGGGTATTGCTATATTCTATTTTTGTTCACTTGTATACTATGTGTATAGTGCTTAATACTATGTGGGTATTGCTCTATTCTGTTTTGGCGTACTTGTATACTATGTGGGTATTGCTCAATTCTGTTTTGGAGTACTTGTATACTATGTGGGTATTGCTCTATTCTGTTTTGGCGTACTTGTATACTTTGTGGGTTGTGCTTTAATACAATGTGGGTATTGCTATATTCTATTTTTGTTCACTTGTATACTATGTGTATAGTGCTTAATACTATGTGGGTATTGCTCTATTCTGTTTTGGCGTACTTGTATACTATGTGGGTATTGCTCTATTCTGTTTTGGCGTACTTGTATACTATGTGGGTATTGCTCTATTCTGTTTTGGCGTACTTGTATACTTTGTGGGTTGTGCTTTAATACAATGTGGGTATTGCTATATTCTATTTTTGTTCACTTGTAAACTATGTGTATAGTGCTTAATACTATGTGGGTATTGCTCTATTCTGTTTTGGCGTACTTGTATACTATGTGAGTATTGCTCTATTCTATTTTGGCGTACTTGTATACTTTGTGGGTATTGCTCTATTCTGTTTTGGCGTACTTGTATACTTTGTGGGTTGTGCTTTAATACAATGTGGGTATTGCTATATTCTATTTTTGTTCACTTGTAAACTATGTGTATAGTGCTTAATACTATGTGGGTATTGCTCTATTCTGTTTTGGCGTACCTGTATACTTTGTGGGTATTGCTCTATTCTGTTTTGGCGTACTTGTATACTTTGTGGGTAGTGCTATGTTCTGTTTTGGCGTACTTGTATACTATGTGGGTAGTGCTTAATACAATGTGTTTATTGCTATATTCTGTTTTGGCGAACTTGTATACTATGTGTATTGCTTAATACAATGTGTTTATTGCTATATTCTGTTTTGGAGAACTTGTATACTATGTGTATTGCTTAATACAATGTGTTTATTGCTATATTCTGTTTTGGCGTACTTGTATACTATGTGTAGTGCTTAATACAATGTGTTTATTGCTATATTCTGTTTTGGCAAACTTGTATACTATGTGTAGTGCTTAATACAATGTGGTTACAGCTATATTCTGTTTTGTCGTACTTGTATACTATGCGTGTATTGCTATATACTTTGTTGGCATAGTGGTATACAATGTGGGTAGTGCTATATACGGTTTTGTCATCGATGTATACTAATCGTGTATTGCTATATACTGTGTTGGCATAGTAGTATACAATGTGGGTAGTGCTATATACTGTTGGCACCAATGTATACTAGTCGTGTATTGCTATATACTGTGTTGGCATAGTAGTATACAATGTGGGTAGTGCTATATACGGTTTTGTCATCGATGTATACTAGTCGTGTATTGCTATATACTGTGTTGGCATAGTAGTATACAATGTGGGTAGTGCTATATACTGTTGGCACCAATGTATACTAGTCGTGTATTGCTATATATACTGTGTTGGCATAGTAGTATACAATGTGGGTAGTGCTATATACTGTTTGCATCAATGTATACTAGTCGTGTATTGCTATATACTGTGTTGGCATAGTAGTATACAATGTGGGTAGTGCTATATACTGTTGGCACCGATGTATACTAGTCGTGTATTGCTATATACTGTGTTGGCATGAGTATACAATGTGGGTAGTGCTATATACTGTTGGCATCGATGTATACTATGTCGTGTATTGCTATATACTGTGTTGGCATAGTTGTATATTATGGTTATTGATATATACAGTGTTGCCTTTTTTCTCTATTATGTTTGTATTGCTGTATGCTATGAGGGTAGTGCTATATACTGTTGGCACCAATGTATACTAGTCGTGTATTGCTATATACTGTGTTGGCATAGTAGTATACAATGTGGGTAGTGCTATATACTGTTTTGGCATCGATGTATACTATGCGTGTATTGCTATATACTGTGTTGGCATAGTAGTATACAATGTGGGTAGTGCTATATACTGTTTGCATCGATTTATACTATGCGTGTATTGCTATATACTGTGTTGGCATAGTTGTATATTATGGTTATTGATATATACAGTGTTGCCTTTTTTTGTCTATTATGTTTGTATTGCTGTATGCTATGAGGGTAGTGCTATACTGTGAAAATATCGTAATTAATCCTGAATTCAGGAAAAATATTTGATTGGATCGATGTATCATGTACAGTATATGATGATTGTGTCCATGTATTAATTGGAATTTTTTTTCTATTTTTTCCACAGAAGAGGTCATCATCGGAGGCAGGAAGCTGAGACTTCACCACCACCAGATCGTCAAGCAGGAGAACAGCAGCGTGACATTGCATCATACATCAGGCGGTAAATATCTCACAACCCAAAACCACAATCGGAACTTGTCTTTCAGCACGGGCCATAATTGAATTCATGTATTCATTGCAATTTTTTTTGTTTTTTTTCCACAGCAGAGGACATCATCGGAGGCAGCAGGCTGAGACTGCACCACCAACAGATAGTCAAGCAGGAGGACAGCAGCGTGTCATTGCAGCATCCAGCAGACGGTAAATATCTCACACCCCAAAACCACAAACGGAACTTTTGTCTTTCAGCACGGGCCATGATTGAATTCATGTATTCATTGAAATTTTTTTTATATTTATTCAACAGCAGAGGACATCATCGGAGGCTGGAGGCTGAGACTTCACCACCACCAGATAGTCAAGCTGGAGAACAGCAGTGTGACATAGCATCATACATCAAATGGTAAAGATCTCACACTCCAAAACCACAAACAGAACTTTTGTCTTTCAGCACGGGCCATGATTGTATCCTTTTTTTTTGCAATTTTTTTTCTTTTTATTACACAGCAGAGGACAGCATCGGAGGCCGGAGGCTGCTACAACACCACCACCAGATGACACTGGAGCTGGAGAGCATCGTGACCTGGCAGCATCTAGCAGACGGTAAATATCACACACCCCATAACCCCAAACAGAACTTTTGTCTTTCAGCACGGGCCATGATTTTATCCTTTTTTTTTTTGCATTTTTTTTTTTGTTACACTGCAGAGGACAGCATCGGAGGCTGGAGGCTGCTACAACACCACCACCAGATGACACAGAAGCTGGAGAGCAGCGTGACCTTGCAGCATCTAGCAGACGGTAAATATCACACACCCCATAACCCCAAATGGAACTTTTGTCTTTCAGCACGGGCCATGATTGTGGCCATGTATTCATTGACTTTTTTTTTTCAGTTTACTGCACAGCAGACGACCAGCACAGGTACCCATGGAATACGGCCGGCAGCAGGACAGTAGTTCTTCTGGGAGCCCTCCCACTCATCGGCAGCGTTTAGCGGTATTTTTTTTAAAATATTTCCACAATCCGTTATTTTTTAATTTTTTTTTTTTTTTAAATCCATTTCTTGGATATATATTTTTTTTTTTTCTTTCACAATGCATTATTGGTATATGTATTTTTTTTTTTTTTTTTAATAAAATTACAGGAATCTGAAGCTGAGGAGCTCCCCGAAGAAGGACGGGGTGGGACAGATACCCGGAGTGGGCTCACAATTCGTAAGTTTCCTGCATCCATCACTGCAACACAACATCACACTACACACAACACATCACTAAAAAAAAAAAAAAAACATTGGACACAACCAAAAAAACAACATAAAAGAAACTTTTTTTTTTTTTCAGTCTTCCGCACCTGTGGCTTCAAGAGGTCCTCGCAGTGCCTCCCAGAGTCGACCTGAACAACGCGGCGGTCTTCAACCTGTAATTATTATTATTATTTTTTTTTTTTTAATTAAATTTGCACTGTTTTTTTTTAATTAATGTTTTGTTTTTTTTTTCTCATTTTATTTTAGGCTTCACAGCGTGCTCCCGACTCAGACGGTGAGGAGGGGATTGATGTGGACCTATTAATTGATCTGATTAGAGAGCGGGAGCCGCTGTGGAACATGGGGGACCGCCGCCATTCGGATCAGATAGTGACCCGTCGGCTCTGGGATGAAGTTTGTTCCCAATTTGTTGGCTACTGGGAGGACCTTGAAGCTCGGTCACAGTCTAAAATGCGTAAGTATATACAGTTCAGTAGGGATGCTGGATTTAAAGCAGTGTTTCCACAACTCCAGTCCTCGTGAACCCCAAGGGTTCATGTTTTCAGGATTTCCTTTGGTACAACACTATGGAAATCCTAAAACATGACCCGTGGGGGACATGAGGACTAGTTTGGGAAACACTTATGTTGTATACTAACCAATTTGTGCTATCTCGTTTCAGGGGAGAGAATTGTGAAGCGGTGGCGGTCTATCAGGGATCGCTTCAAGAAGGAGTTCAACAAAGAGATGCGGGCCCCGAGTGGTTCTTCAGGACGCCAGAGCAAATACAAATACGCAAGAGCTCTGGCGTTCCTGCGGGAAACTATGGTCACCAGAAGGTAAATATTCAAAAGGAAATGTTTACATGTCTAACTACATTTTTTT
Organism: Oophaga sylvatica; assembly: GCA_033576555.1. Classification (NCBI taxonomy): domain Eukaryota; kingdom Metazoa; phylum Chordata; class Amphibia; order Anura; family Dendrobatidae; genus Oophaga; species Oophaga sylvatica. The sequence goes on along the minus strand of JARQOD010002696.1, from coordinate 8,532 downwards.
CACAGCCAGGGCCATTCAAATACAGTATATTAATTGTATTTTTTCTCTTTATTCCACAGCACGGTGAGCAGCACTCGGGCTCCCGCAGAGTTGGGCCCTTCTGAGGCGATCCCTGAGGAGACCGGCACCGAGGGACACTTTGACCGCCCCGACCCATCTGCATCCACACGTGAGCCCTCTTTCCCCTCCACCAGCGCTGCAGCATCGTGGCCGAGTGCATTGCATGAGGCTGCTGGTCAAGAAATAGATTTTCCTTTACCCCACCCTTCTGCCCCTGCCACCTCTAGTACACCTGCGGCTATGGGCGGCACCGGCAGAGGGGTCAGGAAAGGAACTATGCGCCCGAGTTCTTGCATTTGAATGCATCTTTTCAGAACTGCCTTAAAGTTTTATCTGAACAAGTTACCGCAGGCATTCATCAGATAACCTCCGCAGTTTCAGAGGTAAAGACACTTCTGCAAAGCATGCATTCGGAAGCAAGAGCATCACCAAATCACAGTTTTTTTAAGTCTGTGGCGGAGCGCATAGATCCACTATCTGTTGACCAGCAGATGTATGTAATGCATATGTGCCACGCTGCTGTAGTGCAGGTTTTCTCCTATCCTCCTCCATCCACCCCAGTTGTTCCTCCCCCTACCCCCCCTCCAGCCGCCGTCCCTCCTCCCCCTCCTATTCAGTATCAGCCACCTCCCAATTCCAGCAACCTCCCCACTATCACCAACCTCCACAGTACCAGCCACCTTCCCAAATACAGCCACCATCCCAACTACAGCCATCTTCCCAACTCCTGCCACCTTCCCAACTACAGCCACCTCAACTTCAGCCACCTTCCCAAGTCCAGCAACCTTCCCAACTCCAGCCACTTTCCCAACTTACAGCCACCTTCCCAACTACAGCCACCTCAACTTCAGCCACCTCCCCAACTTCAGCCACCTCCCTAACTTCAGCCATCTCACCAACTACAGCCACCTCACCAACTCCAGTCCCCTCAACAACTCCAGTCACCTATCCAGTACCAACAACCTCCCCAGTACCAGTCACCTACCCCGTACCAACACCTACCCGTACCACACTCCCACCTCTTACCAATCTCCTTCCCCCTACCAATTCCCTACCATATCACCTGCTCCTCCAGTCCCTGCCCCACCCTCCACTCCACCACCCATCACCGATTCTGCCTCCAACTTGTCATCCCATTCTTTAACCCTTTCCACCCCTTCACCTCTTACTGTTCCTTCCCCACCAGCATGCCAGTCCTCTCTACACACTCCCACGGTCGAAGTGTCCCGCAGCCCCTCCAATAGTATGTTCCACCCCACACTACACTACGTTGTAACGTATTGTACATTTTTAAAAAAAGACAATCAGTCATTTTATGTAAAATAAAAATTTTATCAAAGAAATTTTGCAAGTAAAATTTAACAAACTGGTTAAGAAAAATGGGTCAATAAAAGTTGAATTGGTTGATTAAATTTTTGTCTGTCATTTCTTTGTAATGTAACATGTTATGTAAGGTTACATGCGTAATAAAGATTAAGTACAGTAACAATGTTAAAGACAGTAACATTACTTATATTTAGGGTCTAACAAACACAAACATAACAATTTATCAAACACGGTCATCCTGCCAGTCTACCTGTCCTTCTGGTGAAATAAAGTACTCAGCAAATCTGTCCCTCATCCTGGAAACAGCCACAGAACTTCTATTGGTATGATTGTGATAATCGTGTAATGTTGTTTCTTGCAAGTGGTCCTCAATGGTCAACTGTTCTTTGCATATCACAACATTATGCAGTACCACGCAGGCTTTTATGACTTCGTCGACAGTGTCAGTCTTCAAATTTATGGCTGTCAATAGTACACGCCACTTTGCAGTCAGGATTCCAAACGTGCACTCCACCATTCTTCTAGCTCTTGTGAGCCTGTAATTAAAAATGTGTTTGGTGTGGGTCAGTCCTCTGCTGGCATACGGTTTTAATAGATGTTCTGAGAGCTGGAATGCCTCATCACCAACACACACATACGGCATAGGTGGCCCAGTGGTTTGAGGCAGCGGCCTAGGGGCTGGGAAATGGAATGTGTTCCCATACAGTCGACGTTCCATCGCTGAAATTTTGAACACCTGGGAATCGTTAGATTGTCCATATGCCCCAATGTCCACAGCAATGAACCTATATTCGGCATCAGCGATGGCCATCAGGACAACCGAGAAATATTTTTTATAGTTAAAATATTCGGATCCTGTTCCCACTGGCTTCACAATTCTGACATGTTTCCCATCAATCGCTCCAAGACAATTCGGAAACTGGCAGATCTGTTGGAACTTATCTGCTATTTCCATCCACCGTTGTGTACTAGTTTCAGGCATAAATTCAGAGACCAAACAGTCCCACAGTGCACGGCAGGTGTGCTTTATTATGCCCGATATGGTAGAGATTCCCAGTCTAAATTGGAAATGGAGTGAGGAGAGCGATTCTCCACTTGCAAGGAATCTAAACAAAAAAAAAAACATTTTGCTCACAATCATAGCATTACATTGCAGAACTCAGGTATAACAATTGGAAATACGCCAAAACAGAATATAGCACTACCCACATTGTATACTACTATGCCAACACAGTATATAGCAATACACGACTAGTATACATCAGTGCCAACAGTATATAGCACTACCCACATTGTATACTACTATGCCAACACAGTATATAGCAATACACGACTAGTATACATCGATGACAAAACCGTATATAGCACTACCCACATTGTATACTACTATGCCAACACAGTATATAGCAATACACGACTAGTATACATCGGTGCCAACAGTATATAGCACTACCCACATTGTATACTACTATGCCAACACAGTATATAGCAATACACGCATAGTATACATCAATGCCAAAACTGTATATAGCACTACCCACATTGTATACTATGCCAACACAGTATATAGCACTACCCACATAGTATTAAACACTACCCACATAGTATACAAGTACGCCAACACAGTATATAGCAATACCCACATAGTATTAAGCACTACCCACATAGTATACAAGTACGCCAACACAGAATAGAGCACTACCCACTGTAGGGATCCGCTCTGGTAGGCAGGGGCCGGGCCGCAGTAATGAGGTAAACACACAGGCATTCAGTTCAAAGTTCAGTGGTTTTTAATGATAAGTTCAACAAAAGTCCAGATAACAAAATCAAAAACAGAACATAAATCACTCCAGTTTGGAGAACCACTGGTCCCAGACTCACCCTTGCTTGGGACAGGCTTAACTAAGCGGTGGAATGTCAGCAAAGACCGCCAGGTGCCATTCCCGGGTGGTCTGGTACTCGCTTCCTGGTGTGCACTGACACACTGTCACGAAAACAATCTTCCAGGCTGACTTCAGCCAAACTCCTTCCTTCCACACCTCATACTCCCACAGCTTCCTGTTAAATAGGCCTAGTCCACACCCTCAGGTGAGGTACACATCAGCTGACCTGATCACGTGACTATGACCTCATCACAGGTCCTGTGATCATGGAAAATCCCGAGCAAACTTCAGTCTGCCAGAAGAAATATATCTCCCATCAAGCAAGATCCCCTTTGGTGTACCACATACCTCCCCCTTTGTTCAACCTTAGGAGGGTGGACACATGACATACAGTGAACTCTGGACAGTGCATCTTTGTTCCCTGTAATTTGCCTGCCCGATGTTCTACTGAAAATTTGAAATTTTGTAGAGACAGAAACCACCTGGTGACTCGTGCATTTCTCTCTTTGGCTTGACTCATCCAAGTCAGAGGGGAATGATCAGTTACCAACCAAAATGTTCTCCCCAACAGATAGTAGCGCAATGACTCCAGTGCCCACTTGATCGCCAGGCACTCTCTCTCTACAATGCTGTATCTGGTTTCAGCTGGAGTAAGCTTTCGACTCAAGAAACTAATGGGATGCTCCTCCCCGTTAACCTCCTGAGACAACACGGCACCCAGACCTACCTCTGACGCATCAGTCTGGACAATGAATTCTCTTTTGAAGTCGGGTGTGATCAAAACTGGTGACCTGCACAGTGCCCCTTTTAGTTTTACAAACGCTTCTTCAAGCTGATCATTCCATCGCACCATTACTGACTTCCTGCCTTTTAGGCAGTCAGTTAACGGCGCCGACAGGGTTGCAAAATTGGGAATAAACCGCCGGTAGTATCCCACTAACCCCAAAAACCCTTTCACTTGTTTTGTGGTGAAGGGACGGGCCAGTTTTGGATTGCCTCCACTTTGTTTATTTGGGGTTTGATAACTCCTCTCCCAATCACATACCCCAGGTACCGAGCTTCCTCCAACCCTATGGAACACTTCTTTGGGTTGGCAGTTAGCCCTGCTTGTCGCAGAGAATCAATCACCGCCTGTACCTTGGCCAAGTGACTTTCCCAGTCTGTACTGTATACCACAATATCGTCCAGATAGGCCGCGGCCCTTTGGTTAGGGGCACCTGCCAATACCCTTTTGTGAGGTCAATGACTGAAAAATACCGGGCAAACCGCTCTATTAACTCATCGACCCGGGGCATGGGGTAGGCGTCAAATTTAGAAATGTCATTCAGTTTTCTAAAGTCATTACAGAACCTTAGTGTCCCATCTGGTTTTGGTATTAGGACTATTGGGCTGGCCCACTCACTCTGGGACTCTTCAATAACCCCTAACTGCAGCATCTTCTTTGCCTCTTCCGAGATGGCTTGTCGCCGGGCCTCAGGCACCCGATATGCCTTTAATTGGACTTTGGCCTGCGGCTCCGTGACAATGTCATGTTGGATTAGGGAGGTACGGCCAGGGAGCTCTGAAAAAACATCGGTATTTCGGCTAACAAACTCTCGGACCTCCTGAACTTGTCTAGGAGACAAAGTGTCTGCTATTTTGACGGCGGAGAGGACTTCTCTTGCCTTCTCCTGAGGCAAGGGAGCCCTCTCTACTGGAAATGCAGGCCGTGGACAATCCTCACCAAGAGGGTCTCTGTCTTTCCATGGTTTGAGCAGATTCACATGGTATACCTGTTCTGGCTTTCTTCGCCCTGGTTGGTGTACTTTATAGTTTACAGGACCCACCTTCTCCATAATCTCATAGGGTCCCTGCCACCTTGCAAGGAGCTTACTATCCACTGTAGGCACAAGTACCAACACCCGATCCCCAGGGTTAAAGGACCTTACCCGTGCCTCCCGGTTATAGACCTGCCTCTGTGACCTTTGTGCTGCTTCCATATGTTCTCGGACTAATGGTAGGACTGTCTCCATTCTCTCTTGCATTTTGGCCACATGTTCTATCACACTTTTGTGGGGAGTTGGTTGGTTTTCCCAGGCCTCTTTAGCTATATCGAGTAAGCCACGGGGATGTCTGCCATATAATAGTTCGAAGGGCGAGAACCCCGTAGACGCCTGGGGCACCTCCCGCACTGCAAACATCAGGTATGGCAACAAGAGATCCCAGTCCTTACCATCTTTAGAGACTGCTTTTTTTAACATATTCTTCAGGGTTTTATTGAACCTTTCTACCAAACCGTCTGTTTGGGGATGATAGACCGATGTGCGCAACTATTTAACACTTAACAAGTGGCAGAGTTCCTTCATGATTTTTGACATAAAGGGGGTCCCTTGATCTGTTAAGATTTCTTAAGGGATTCCCACCCGAGAGAACATACCCATGAGTTCTTTTGCGATTAGTTTGGCCGAGGTGTGTCGCAGGGGAATAGCCTCAGGATACCTGGTAGCGTAATCTAGAACTACGAGGATGTGTTGATGACCCCTTGCTGATTTATTAACCGGCCCCACCAGATCCATGGCTATTCTCTCAAACGGGACCTCTATAATTGGTAAAGGCACCAAGGGACTCCGAAAATGAGGCTGCGGACTGGTTACCTGGCACACGGGACAAGAGTTACAATACCGTTTAACTTCTTCATAGACTCCTAGCCAGTAAAACCGTTGTAGAATTCTGTCTAGGGTTTTCTTTTGGCCCAAATGTCCCCCTAGTACATGCGCATTTGTGCTAAGTCCATTACCAACCTCCGATATGACTGCGGTACCAGCAATTGCTCGACAATTTCCCCATGTATTTTTTCAACCCGATACATCAAATCTTGGTTCAGCTCGAATCGGGGAAATACTGTAGCTGCCCCGGGGTGTTGGGGTTCCCCATTGACAACCAGTACATTTTCCCGGGCTCGAGTCAACGTTGGGTCCTGGAGTTGCGCCGTACCAAAATTGTCACCTGCCACATTTAAGTCTGACAATTCTGGTCCCGGTGGCAAATCTTCCATCTCCCCAGCTAATACTTCTATAGGAGAGGGGTTTTCCTCCTCCACCGAAGGCAACGGTACTCCTACCAGCACATCTTCCTCTGGGCCACCAGGTTCATGCCCGATTTCTGGAGAATGTAACCTGGTTGCCACTGGTGCCGATGACTGTTCTGTGGGAGGGGTAATTACAGGCCAAAGCACAGAAAATAACGGAAAATCTCTCCCCATTATTACGTCATAATGCAAATTAACCACCACCCCCACCTCGTGGCACCTCCTCCCCGCTGGCGTGTTTATCATTACCAGGGCGGTAGGATAATGTTTTAAGTCCCCATGTATACACAATACACCCATTTTCCGACCAGTATACTCGCTGATTTGGACGTGGCTGGCTCGTATTAGGGTCACAAGACTCCCTGAGTCCAGAAGAGCCACAGCAGGGTTACCCTCCACCTCCACTTTACACAAATGGTTCATACTGGGTCCCTCTGGTTTGCCCACTGCACACATGTGTTCGGCATAGTGAGACTGATAGTATCCATAGTTGGTGTCCATGGGCTCAGTCAGATGGGGGCAATCAGCTCTCACATGTCCTGGTTCTTGGCACCACCAACAGATTATGGGACCTCTTTCGTCCCCAGACGTGTCTTGGGCGGCCTTCCCAGTCTCTGCTCGCCGAACGGCGGGTGAAGGTTTGGGAAATTTACTCATTACCTTCCGGGTAGTCTCTCCCTGTATCTCTTTGGTAGCCCCATATCTTTCAATGAGGTCTACCATTTGGAGACCATCAGTAGGGGCTGCCTGTCCAACCCAGGTTTGCAGGGTGTGGGGCATAGTCCTCCAGAATTTATCAGTTACTATCCTATCCCACATAGCGCTGGGTGACAACACCTCCGGCTGCAACCATTTATCTACCAGGTGTATCAAATCATAGTACTGGAACCGAGCTGGCTCGGAAGGGGAAAACTTCCACTGGTGTACCCGCTGGGCCCGGACCAAAACATTTACCCCAAGACGTGCAAGTATCTCACCTTTGACGATCTTATAGTCTCTCTGTTGCTCGGGGGCTAGGTCCATATAGGCTTTCGCGGGTCCTGGAGCCAAAAACGGAGCCACGATTTCTGCCCACTGGACCCGGGGTAGACTCTCTCTCTCAGCCACGCCTTCAAACATCTCCAGGTACACCTCGACATCATCTGACTTTTCCATTTTTTTAATCGCTGTGCGTACCGCTTTCCGGACATCCTGACGTCCCGGGGCAGCTCCTGCTGTCTGCGGCGCTGTTATGTGCTGCATCAGTAGACGGTTGGTTTCCTGTTGCCGCTCCATAGCCTGCTGCTGTATAGCCTGCTGCTGCTGCATAGCCTGCTGTTGCTGCTCCATAGCCTGCTGCTGTATAGCCTGCTGCTGCTGCATAGCCTGTTGTTGCTGCTGTATAGCTTGCTGCTGCTGCTGTGTAGTCTGCTGCTGCTGTTGCATGGCCTCCACCAGCATTTTTACTGTGCTCTCCATCTTCGGACAGTTATCCACCGGGTCTTGCGTCACTTTCTTCACCCAGGACATTTACTGTCATGCAGAGGAAAAAAAAAACATCCACACAAAAAAACAGCCTGACCTCACTGCGTATGCCCGCATTAACGCCACCAATTGTAGGGATCCGCTCTGGTAGGCAGGGGCCGGGCCGCAGTAATGAGGTAAACACACAGGCGTTCAGTTCAAAGTTCAGTGGTTTTTAATGATAAGTTCAACAAAAGTCCAGATAACAAAATCAAAAACAGAACATAAATCACTCCAGTTTGGAGAACTACTGGTCCCAGACTCACCCTTGCTTGGGACAGGCTTAACTAAGCGGTGGAATGTCAGCAGAGACCACCAGGTGCCATTCCCGGGTGGTCTGGTACTTGCTTCCTGGTGTACACTGACACACTGTCACGAAAACAATCTTCCAGGCTGACTTCAGCCAAACTCCTTCCTTCCACACCTCATACTCCCACAGCTTCCTGTTAAATAGGCCTAGTCCACACCCTCAGGTGAGGTACACATCAGCTGACCTGATCACGTGACTATGACCTCATCACAGGTCCTGTGATCATGGAAAATCCCGAGCAAACTTCAGTCTGCCAGAAGAAATATATCTCCCATCAAGCAAGATCCCCTTTGGTGTACCACACCACATAGTATACAAGTACGCCAACACAGTATATAGCAATATTCACATAGTATTAAGCACTACCCACATAGTATACAAGT
>JARQOD010002695.1:0-74339 GCA_033576555.1 Oophaga sylvatica | reverse complement strand
TTTTGTAGTTAGTTTTTTTTGGAGGGGCTTTTTGGCCAACGTGGAACGCTCCAGGTGCCATTTGGGGGGGTTGTCGGGTACTGAAATTTCTCATAGCCCCCAAAACTGCTTGGTGTATTTTTTTTTTTTCCCCTGAACCTTTTTTTCGAAACATAACAGTTTTCCCCGGCCAAAAAATTTTGAAAATTGTTTTTGGTATAAAAGGGGGAAAAAAAATTTTTTGTGAAAAAAAAAGGTTTGTCAGGTTGTAAAGGGGTATTTTTTTTTTGTTCTTTTTTTTTTTTCCCTTTTAAATCTCGGGGTGCTGGGGGGATCTTTTCAAAAATGGGTTTGCAGGGTTTTTTTTGGGGGCCGGTGGATCATTTGCACTGAGGTTCGAGTATTGGCATATCTTGCTAGGTTGCCTTTTGGGGGAAAAACCTAGGATCCCCATGCCAGATTTTTTTTGGGGGATCGAGCAATTCAAATTTCAAAAATAATTTTTAAATTTTTTTTTTTGCTTAAAAAAAAAAATCCAGGGAACGCAGCGCGCGGGGTTCAAATTATACTCCCCCCTGCCGGCGTCCTAGGTTGGGGGTTTTTTTTCCCTGACACCTGGGGACCCTGTTTTGAGTGATGTTGAGCATTTTTTATTTTTTGGGGGGTTTTTGTACGAGGCCTAATGTCACTGTTTCAAGTTTAAAAAAAACCCTTTTTGGCTTTTTCGGGGCCCTTTTAGACCTGATTTTTTATTTCGAGATTCCTAGGTGGGCGTCCTGCCAAAAGGGGGAATGACGACGCTTTGGCCCCCCTTTTTCCGGGGGGTTTCTTCAATAAAAAAAGGAAATTTATGGGGGGGTTTCCCCGCCCCCGGGGGGCTAAAAGATTCTTGTCATTAGCGATTCAATTGAAGACGTTTGCGTGAGGGAGAAGTTGCTGGATGGTGTTGCCTTTAACCAGCTTCTGAACCCATGAGTGTGATAGAGGGGGGCTGGGGCACGCGTCATGATTTCGAAAAGGGGCAAGGGGGTTTGTTTCTACTGTGGTGATGCCTCTCATCTTTTCTTTTGCCCTAAAAAGGGGAAAAATTTTTCACGCTCCCTTGTCTTGGGTTTTTGTTTAACTAAGTTTTTATTAACTGTTTTTCTCTGATTTTCTCTCTGTCCCCCTTTTTTTGCTAGGCTTTCGTTATTCTGGAGAGCTATTAACCCATGGATTATTATTTTTCTAAACTTTTTGGGGGGGTTCCCCCTTTTTTTCCCTACAGAAAAATTTCCCTATGGGGGTCGTTTTTAAACCCCCCTTTTGGGTGAGAATTTAAAACCCCCGTTTTTTTACTCAGGTGATAATGAGGGTTGAATGAAATTTTTTCCCGGGGTGCTGCAAATTTTTGGTTCTGATAATTGCGACATTTCGTGCTGGGTTTTCCCTTTGGGGGTTTTTGTCTTTAAATCCCCCTTTTTTGGGGGGGAAATCTGTGTCTGTAACCATTTTGGGGGTGCCAAGTGTTAATACCCCCACTCCTGTTTTTTCTCCCCCCCGGGGCGTATGGGTTCCTGGGCTTTTTGATTTTTATTTTTTGATGTGTTTGGAAAGTAAAATCTGCTCCTTTTTTCCCCCCCGGAGCATGACTGCGCTTTTTGAATTATTTTGGGGGAGTAAATTCCCCCCAAAAGGGGCCTTTTTAAAAAAGTTGTCCCCCAAAAAGACGCTTTTCGGCTTATATCCCCCAAGGGGAAAAAAATTTGGGGAAGGGGCATACCAGCCTTTTCCCTTTTAACCCCCTTTGGTGCCGGTTTTTTTTTTTTGGGCCAAAAAAAATTTTTCATTTTAAAGGGGTTTTTGATTATCGTCTCTTGAACAATATTACTGTGAAATATCAAACCCCCCACCCTTTATTTCTGAACCCCTTTTTTTCCCCCGGGGGAAAAAGCTATTGGGGTTTCCGCTTGACCTCAGGGGGGCGTTTTTAAACCCTTTTTCGCATTAACACGGGATGAAAGGGGAAAAAGGCCCTTCAATACCCCTGAAGGGCATTTTGAGTACCTAGTGATGCCCTTTGGGCTCACTAATGCTCCTTCCGTCTTCTAGTCCTTCATGAATGACATTTTCAGGGATTTTGTGGACAAATTTCTGATTGTTTATTTGGATGATATCTTGATTTTTTCTAATGACTGGGACTCTCATGTAAAACATGTTCGAACTGTGTTCCAGATTTTGAGAGAGAATGCTCTGTATGTGAAGGGATCAAAGTGTCTTTTTGGCGTACAGAGGATCTCATTTCTTGGATTCATTTTGTCCCCATCTGTTATTGAAATGGACCCGGTCAAGGTTCAGGCCATCTGTGATTGGGTCCACCTACTTCATTAAAGGCTCTTCAGAGATTTTTGGGTTTTGCCAATTTTTATCGTAAATTTATTGGTAATTTCTCGGTTATTGTTAAACCATTAACTGATTTGACCAGAAAGGGTTCTGATGTGGTGAATTGGCCTCCTGAGGCAGTCTCTGCGTTTCAGGAACTTAAGCAGAGATTCACTTCTGCTCCTGTTCTACGGCAGCCTGATGTTTCTCTGCCATTTCAGGTGGAGGTTGATGCCTCTGAAATTGGGGCAGGTGCCGTTTTGTCCCAAAAAGATCCAGAGACCTCTAAAAGTAACCCTTGTGCCTTTTTCTCTCGAAAATTTTCTCCTACTGAACGTAATTATGACGTGGGTAATCGGGAGTTATTGGCCATGAAGTGGGCTTTTGAAGAGTGGAGACATTGGCTGGAGGGAGCCAAACATCAGGTGGTGGTCCTTACGGACCATAAGAATCTGGTCTATCTGGAATCTGCCAAGCGACTCAATCCTAGACAGGCCAGGTGGGCCTTGTTTTTCACACGTTTTAATTTTGTGGTTTCCTTTCTTCCTGGCACTAAGAATGTTAAGGCGGATGCCCTCTCGAGGAGTTTCCTTGCGGACTCTCCTGAGTTTTCTGATCCTTCTGTAATTTTGAAAGAGGGTGTAGTTCTTTCCGCCATCTCGCCCAATTTGAGACTTGCTCTGGAGGGGTGTCAGGAGGATAGGCCCGAGTGCTGCCCTGTTGGAAAATTGTTTGTCCCGGACCAGTGGAAAAAGAGTGTGATATCTGAGATTCATTGTTCCGCATTGGCTGGGCATCCCGGAATTTTTGGTACCAGAGACTTGGTTAGTCGGTCCTTTTGGTGGCCTACCTTGTCTCGTGATGTCAGGGAATTTGTGCAGTCCTGCAGGACTTGCTCTCGCTCCAAGCCATGCTCTCGCTCTAGTGGTTTGTTGATGCCATTGTCTGTGCCCAAGAGACCATGGACCCATATCTCTATGGATTTCATTTCCAACCTTCCTGTTTCTCAGAGAATGACCACCATCTGGGTAATTTGTGATAGGTTTTCCAAAATGATACATCTTGTGCCATTACCTAAGTTGCCTTCCTCCTCTGAATTGGTGCCGTTGTTCCTTCAGCACGTGGTTCGTTTACACGGCATTCCTGAGAACATTGTGTCTGACAGAGGAGTCCAGTTTGTTTCCAGATTTTGGAGGACTTTTTGTTCTAAACTGGGTGTTCAATTGTCTTTCTCCTCGGCATTTCATCCTCAGACCAATGGTCAAACTGAGAGAACAAACCAGACATTGGAGACTTATCTTAGATGCTTTGTGTCTGCTGATCAGGATGACTGGGTTTCTTTTTTACCTTTGGCTGAGTTTGCTCTTAATAATAGGGCTAGCTCTGCCACTTTGATGTCTCCGTTTTTCTGTAATTCTGGGTTTCACCCTCGATTTTCTTCAGGACAGACGGAGGCTTCTATCTGTCCAGGTGTTGACTCTGTTGTGGAGCGTATGCAACAGATTTGGGACCAGGTAGTGGAGAGGTTGTCCCTCTCTCAGGAGAAGGCCCAGCGGTTTGCTAACCGGCATAGGACTGATGGTCCTCGGTTTAAAGTGGGGGACTTGGTCTGGTTGTCCTCAAAGAATATTCCTATGAGAGTAGCATCTCCTAAATTTAAGCCTAGGTTCATTGGACCTTATAAGATCATTGAGATTCTTAATCCTGTTTCTTTTCGTTTGCTTCTTCCAGGGACATTTAAGATCCATAACGTGTTCCACATGTCCTTGTTGAAGAGGTTTGTTGAGCCAGTGGTTCCTGCTGCTGTGCCTCCTGACCCTGTTTTGGTTGAGGGCAATCTGGAGTATGTGGTTGAGAAAATATTAGATTCTCGTTTTTCTAGACGGAAACTCCAGTATTTGGTTAAGTGGAGAGGTTATGGTCAGGAAGACAATTCTTGGGTGTTTGCTTCGGACATCCATGCTAGGAGACTCATCCGTGCGTATCATAGAACTCATCCTGACCGACCTGGTTGCTCAAATGAGGGTTCGGTGACCCCTCCTCAAGGGGGGGGTACTGTTGTGAATGGGTTTGAGATGAGTTCTGAGCAGAGACTCCCTCTGGTGGTTACAAGCGGTACTGGTCTGTTCAGTGAAGATTGTGAGGACTGGGAATCAGGTGTTACTGACTGGTCTTATATAAGGGAGTCACCTTCCCAGCAGGGTTGCCGGTGATCAATTGTTCTGGTCTGAATCCTTCATTCCTGTTTCCCTTGTAGCCTGCTGTGTCGTGTCTGCATCTCCTGCTAACAGATAAGACATTTTCTTCTTTTTGTTTTTGTACTATATTTTGCATTTTGTCCTGCACTTCTTTCGGGGCCTTCTAGGTCCCCTTCGGGGGCTTTTGCCCTCTCAGTTTAGTTCAGCCACTGATGTTTGTACTTTTGCTTTTTCCAGTTTTTTCAGTGGCTGCTGTTTTGATTTTGTTACACCAGAGAACTAATTTAGGTGGTAGAGGTCGTGTGATCTCAGGTGATTTTGAAATTAGTAGAGTTGGTGCTTTTCAGGGTTTTCTGGGATTGCAGTAAGTACCCTTCCTATCCTTTTCTATTTAGTTAGTTTGGGCCCCAGCGTTTGCTCATACTATTTTCTTTCTGTGTCAGTATTTCTTCTTGTCTAACTGCCATTACTTGTTTGGGGGCTTTCTATTATCTTTGGGGTTCTGCTCCAGGGCAGATAGCTTTCCTATTTCTATCTTTAGGTGTAGTTAGTTTCTCAGGCTTTGACGAGGCGTCTAGGACCAACGTAGGAACGCTCCACGGCTGCCTCTAGTTGTGGTGGTTAGTCAGGGTACTGCAATCTCATAGATTCCAACTGCTCTGGTGTATTGACTTTTTTACTGCACTCCTTAGTTACCGAAACATAACAGATCACGCTCCAGTTAGTTCTTCAACCACTGCTGGTTGTAGTCTGCTGAGCGTGTGTCACTGCCTCCTCCTTGACATTTTTCTCTAATTGGTGCTGCTCCATTCTTTTTAAAAAAATCTAATCTATAAGTGTGACGCGCTTCCATCCGTATACAATACATTGGTTGCAAACACTATAGAAGTACACAAAGGGGCCTTTTACAGCTAGTGAATAGTTGTCTGCAGTGTTCACTGTAGTCCGTGAGCTTTTCATTTTTTGAGTGCAGATTACGCTCCAGTTAGTTCTTCAACCACTGCTGGTTGTAGTCTGCTGAGCGTGTGTCACTGCCTCATCCTTGACATTTTTCTCTAATTGGTGCTGCTCCATTCTATTTTAAAAAAATCTAATCTATTAGTGTGACGCGCTTCCATCCGTATACAATACATTGGTTGCAAACACTATAGAAGTACACAAAGGGGCCTTTCACAGCTACTGAACAGTTGTCTTCAGTGTTCACTGTAGTCTGTGAGCTTTTCATTTTTTGAGTGCAGATTATGCTCCAGTTAGTTCTTCAACCACTGCTGGTTGTAGTCTGCTGAGCGTGTGTCACTGCTCATCCTTGACATTTTTCTCTAATTGGTGCTGCTCCATTCTATTTTAAAAAAATCTAATTATTAGTGTGACGCGCTTCCATCCGTATACAATACATTGGTTGCAAACACTATAGAAGTACACAAAGGGGCCTTTCACAGCTACTGAACAGTTGTCTGCAGTGTTCACTGCAGTCTCTGAGGAATAACCACACTTAGGCCTTATAACTTTTCTGACTTTCTTTATCAATCTACCAAGATGAAGAAGGCAGGGAGTAAGGCACGTAGTCGTGGCCGTGGAGTTTCAGCAGGGAGAGGACGTGGGGATTCTGTGGCTGCTGCCGCACCCAGTGACACAGCATCCACCAGCTTTCCCCGTGAGCGTTCCTTTATGCGCACTTTTGTAGGAGGTCGGCGTACCCCCCTGCTGCGGGAAGAACACATTGAAGCCATTGTTGGTTGGATGGCAGCCAATGCATCGACTTCAATTGCTTCCACCTCCTCTCAGGACCACAGCACTGTTGAACAACCATCTGTCTCTTCACCGCCTGCCAAATTGCCCAGGCAGTCAGAGAGCTCTGTAAAGGAGCCAGCTGAGTCTCTGCTTCTGTTCTCAGAATCTGTTGGCTTGCAAACAGGGGCCCAGCCAAGCAGAATTCTGGAATGTGAAGAAGAGGGAGTATGCAGTGATGCGCAACAGCTGTGTCTCTCTGAATCTGAAGAGGCGGGTGAGCCAGTGCCGATGGTCAGCACACCGCAGAACGCATCTGATGATGATGAGACTCAGGTGCCAGTTTCTGTTGAGCATGGTGCTGGCCAGACCACCCAACAGCAGCAGGTGTTGGAAGAGGGTAGTGGAGATGATGAGGTCCAAGACCCAACATGGCGTGAGGAACAGGAAGGTGGTGGGAGCAGCTCTGAGGAAGAGATTGCCCCAACGGTCCAAACAGTAGGAAGAGGTAGGCTGCAGACTCGGTTGCCTGTAACCTCCAGTTTGGCACCCGTTCGTAGCAGTTCTCTTACAACAGCCAAAACGGGCGCTCCCAGGACTTGCACTGCGTGGTCCTTTTTTGACACACTTGCAGATGATATTTGCTATGTCAAATGCAAGCTGTGTAATCAAAAAGTAAAAAGAGGTAAAAGTGTCAGTAACCTTGATACCACAAATATGTGGAAACATGTGCGGACAAAGCACGTGGTTGAGTTACAAAGACACACTGGAGATGTAGGCCAACCTACAGCAGCACCTACATCTTCAGCTCGTGTTGGAGCCTCTTCCTCCAGCTCACACACAGCTGGTTCGGCTTCCTCACAGGATCGCCATGGAAGATCCTCTGTCACTGTTGTCCAGAGACCCAGTGTTATTCCACCCACAGCTGCAAGTTCCCTGTCATCCTCACACTCCCAGGCCACAAAACAGCCATCGGTAGCACAGGCATGGGATAAAAGACGGCCATACTCGGCAAACCATCCACGAGCACAGGCTCTGAATGCTGGCATTGCAAAACTCCTGTCCCTTGAAATGCTGTCATTCAGGCTGGTGGAGACTGACAGTTTCCGTAACTTAATGGCATTGGCAGTCCCACAATACAATGTGCCCAGCCGATTTCATTTCAGCAGGCAAGCCGTCCCTGGTCTGCAAAAGCATGTTGAGGGAAAAATTAAACATGCGCTACTAAACGCCGTCAGTAGCAAGATCCACCTGACCACCGATGCGTGGACCAGTACCCATGGCCAGGGACGATACCTTTCCCTCACTGCCCATTGGGTCAATGTTGTGGAGCCGGGTACAGATCTTGCGATTGGCGCTGTACGTGTTCTGCCAACTCCAAGGATTGCAGGAATCCAGTCTGTCCACATTGACTCCTCCTCCTACTCCAGTTCCTCAGAATCATCGCTGCAGGAGCCGTCACGGTCTACCTCCACATGGACCCGTGAACGCTTACCTGTTGCGACCGATATGAGCACAGCCGTGGCCAAACGTCAACAGGCCGTCCTGAAATTAATTTCCATGGGGAATCGAAGCCACACAGCGCAGGAGGTCTGGAATGCCATCAAGCAGGAGAGCGACGTGTGGTTTTTGCCAGCGAATCTCCAGCCAGGCTTGGTAGTGTGTGACAATGGCCGAAATCTGGTGGCAGCTCTGGGCCTTGGCAACCTCACTCACATACCATGTCTGGCACATGTGCTCAACTTGGTCATGCAGAGTTTTTTGAGGGACTATCCGGATCTTGATGCACTGCTGCACAAGGTCCGCCTAGAGTGCGCTCACTTGCGACGTTCCAGCATGGCCAGATCACGCATTGCAGCTCTGCAACGCAGATTTTGCCTTCCTGAACATCGCATCATATGTGACGTACCCACCAGGTGGAATTCCACGTTACATATGTTGGAGCGGTTGTGTGAGCAGCAGCCAGCAGTAATGGAGTATCAACTGCATCAGGCGCAATCAACTCGCAATTTGCGCCGTTCACACTTCACCACTACTGAGTGGGCCTCTATGAAGGACATCTGCCACGTTTTGCATGCGTTTGATGAGTCAACGCGGATGGCGAGTGCAGATGATGCACTAGTCAGCCTGACTGTCCCCCTTATCTGCCTGCTTCAAAAAACACTGCAAGCACTAAGGGATGAGGTTTTGGAAGAGGTGGAGGATGAGGAGTCACAAATTCCATCACCTTCTGGACAGTCAGCGCAACGTGGTTCCTCACAAAGGGCTGGGCAGGGCTCACTTTGTGATAGAATGAAGAGGAGTCAATGGAGGAGAAGACATCGCTCCAGAGGGAGGTACACAACGCTCTAGTCAGTATGTAGAGCGAGGGTGGGGTGATGCAGAGCAGGCAGAGATGACGCCTCTTGCAGGGGACAGCGTTTCTTGGCCAGTTGGGAGTCTGCAGCACATGGTTGATTTCATGCTGCAGTGCCTGAGAAACGACCGCCGCATCGCCCACATTCTCACCACGTCTGATTATTGGGTGTACACCCTCCTAGACCCTCGCTACCGGGACAACTTACAAAGCCTCATCACACCGTTGAACCGGGAGCGTAAAATGCGGGAGTATCAAGACACACTGGTGCAATCCATAATGTTCTCCATTCCAGCCGAGAGCACTGCTGCTGCTACTGCTTTACAAAGCAGCTCTGTGCGTCGAGGCAGTGGAGACAGCTCTGCAAAAAGAGGGAGCACAAGCAGCGCCTCTGCACAGGGCAAGACCAGTATGTTCCAAATGTGGCGAAGTTTTGTGGCAGCGCCACAAATGTCTACACCATCCGAGACGGCTCCAGTCAGCAGGAGGCAACGTTTCCGTAAGATGGTGACAGACTACATGTCTTTCCCTCTCAGTGTACTCCCAGATGGCTCTTCCCCATTCAAGTTTTGGGTCTCTAAGCTGGATACATGGCCAGTGCTTAGCCAGTATGCATTGGAGGTGCTGGCTTGCCCTGCTGCCAGTGTATTATCGGAGCGCGTCTTTAGTGCTGCAGGTGGTGTACTAACAGACCGTCGCATGCGACTATCCTCCGATAATGTAGACCGGCTTACTTTTCTGAAAATGAACAAGGCATGGATCTCGCCTGAATTTGTCTGTCCGTTTTCAGATTAAATAACTGGTTCGCAACGTTATCCATGTCTCCTGTTATGTTCATCTTTCTACCACCTGAACTCTACTCCCTGGGCTACAACACTGCCAGTTGCTGCTCAGAAGTGTCGTGTCCACAGACCAATACACAAGCTATAGTGTTAGTGGGGTTCAGTAACGCCAGCTGTTCCCCTGCTGTTTGTCCGGCAAGAAGTCTCCTGTTCCCTACACATGCACAGAAAAACCCATGTCGAACATGCTCCAAATAGGGAAGAGCCGTCACCCTGATTGTTATGCTTAAAACAGGAAATTGTGAAGTTTTCCAGGCCTAGAATGATACATTTTTATAACAAATATGGACAAATAATAATTTGTCATCACAGCGCATATCTGCACATGTCTATTAGAAATGGTAACAAAAACTAAAACATAGTGTTCACTTTTTTAAATTAATGCATAAAAGTACATTTCATACTTATCAATTAATGCTTTTTAAGGAACTTTATCTGTACCTGTAAGATAATGCAGTCAATGGATGTACGAATCATAAACATCCTCATCATCATCATCACGAGTTATATTTATGACAGACATTATAAAATACACATACTGATGCCAACTGTAACTTCACACACCATATATGAAATGGCCAGCATCTAAACCTGGTAATAATGTGCAATAATAAATTATTACATCTACAAAGTGCATCATGCATACTGACAATAGGTAGTTATACCTGCAAGTGCTGTTGAAACAACCACAACAGATATAAATTAATAATGGTATATAGGTATCACAGTGCATAGTTACTCATGGACAATGTCGATGTAATACTGTACCTCAATAAAGTCAGCGTCAACCATTATGCTTGTTAGTCTTGTAGATTGTTAAAGAGGGAACGTGCTTTTTTTGTTGGTCATAGGTGGAGTATTAGACAGTAAATGATTACTGCTGTCGTATTTTTGGCGTCCCTAGGGCAGAATAACGCTGCGTAAGGTCACATTTATAGAGAGTCATCTAATAGACACACGCTACCCTACCCTATGCGTGACAGTAGGAAGGTAGTGTTGACGGATAAAGCCTTGCGCAACCAGACATGCTTTTACCCTCTTCAACAATGTACAAGCAAAAAATGCATGATTGCAGCCGCAGACTTTATTGACGTACAGTATAACATCGCCATTACCCATCAGAGGCTTTCCACTGTCTGATACAGACATAGAATATACCTTTGCTATCCGTAGCCTTTGTTTCACCTACACTTGCAGGCACACACTTAAATTGTGACAATGCATAATGTTTTTTTAAATGGTTATTTTTTATCGTACATTATTTGCGTCATCACATTGATGAGTCCATGCTGGACATGTCATACATGCTAAAAACAAAAGAAATGCAATACAATGAAGTGTAAAAGATAATAAAAAAATGATAATAAATGTAAACCAAATAATATCAAATGAAATAATATATTAACACCTCTAATTGAGATCACACCTCCAAGTGCGGATGGATAACCATCCAATAAATGAACATAAACACCCGAGTGCAAGGTAACAGGGGGAAAAAAGTACCACCAAGGCAGGATTAGACACAATATATATTTATTAATAATATAACATAAAAAATTGCACATACATAATAATATAAAATGATGTTGAAAAGAGGAAGCAAAAAACAACAAAATACCACCCTGTTAAACCCAATATCCGGGATTTATCTACACATAACCAGGTATATGTGTGACATAATGAATGAAAATAAAAAATAAAAAACACACAATGTGCCAATATATTATAAAATAAGATCGATTGCTAAATATATGACAAAATGTGAATATCAATAGGCTCAAAATACTGTGCCAAACAGCAGTTATGATATAATGAAAAATGTGTGTGAAATAAAAAGGAGAGCAAAAAAAAAAAAAAAATGTGTGCACAAAAATCGCTGAGCCCAATCACAATAATGATGTGATGAATAGCATATGTGTCAAACAAAAAATCGCTGATTGTGCATTATGTTCAAAACCAATAGTGACACACCAAAGCAAATAAAATAACCATGGACGAGAAAGTGTGTAGCAGCAAAGTGACAACGTGTCCAGCCTGTGATACCAAGTAAAAATAATAAAAATGAAACAACAATACCTGGAAAATCACGGGAGGGAGAGAGCAAGGGTAGGTGAGATTGCTTCCTAAGACGCGCCCCGACGCGCATTTCGGAAAATATTTAGGCAGCCCCAAATCTAAGAAGCATCATTGTCAGAAGCTCCCTGTCCTCCCCAACAGCTGCAGGAACCTTTCCTTGCAACAAGAAGAAATGTAAAAGCTGTGCATCTATAATGACCATGGACAAGATAAAGATCCCCAACTCCATCACGACTACAAGATCCCAGCTACTTTCAGCTGCATCACATCTAATGTGGTGTACCTAATTATATGTACAAAATGTCCAACTGTGGGTCTGTATGTGGGGGAGACCGGCCAAAAACTGAGAACAAGGATGAATTATCATCGCCACACAATAAGAGAAAAAATAATGGATTTACCTGTGGCAAAACACTTTTGTATGCCCGGTCATAGCATGATGGATATGGAATTACTGGTATTAAAATATAACTTCAAATCTGAGAAAGATAGAAAGGTTTGGGAATATAATCTCATGATGACCTTTGACACTCTTAGTGCTGGAATGAATAGATCACTCGGATTCATGTCATTCTATATCAATTAAGGAATCTGCGTCTCTGACCTTCTAGGGGCATCAAAACAGAACACCAGACCCCAATCAGAGGGCAATAAAACTTTCTCTCCTTATCTATGAACTGTTCCAATATTTATGATCATCCCTCTGCCATAATGACAGTTCTGCTTCACGTCACTTGTCTTACCTATTGCACTATTCCTGTGTCCTGTTGTGTGTAGAAATATGTGATTCTTCATTTTTTGTTTTAGTCTTAGCCTGATGAAGAGACCTGAGTAGTCTCGAAAGCTTGGAATTTGTTACCATCTTTTCAGTTAGCCATTAAACGGTATCAACCACTGAGGACTCTCAAGTATAAATATTTTTCTATTCTTGGAATTTAAATTCATCATTTTATTGTCCTAGTAAAACTTCATTTATTCTTGTCTGAAGTACATACATTTGCAATGGCCACGTAACAAGGCAATAACTCAATATTTTATTTCAAAAGCCTCCTTGACCCTGGGCTTCAACACCGCCAGTTGCTGCTCAGAAGTGTTAGATGCACAGATGAAAACAATCGCTGATGTGTTTGTGGGGTTCAGTAACGCCTGCTGTTACCCTGCTGTGTGTCTGGCAAAAATTACTGCTGCTAACTACAAATTCAACTTCAAACATCTCATACTAGGCCTCTGCCTACACCCTCCTTGACCCTAGGCTTCAACACCGCCAGTTGCTGCTCAGAAGTGTTAGATGCACAGATGAAAACAATCGCTGATGTGTTTGTGGGGTTCAGTAACGCCTGCTGTTCCCCTGCTGTGTGTCCGGCAAAAATTACTGCTAGCTACCTACACATGGTGAAAAAAACATGACATGTCAAAGTGTCTAGTGCTACACATAGATATGAGGCTACACCCTGATTTCTAAGCTGTAAACAATTGAAACGTCAGCTTTAAAACCATAAAATGATTAGTCTTTGTCACAAATCTGTAACAAAATAATTGTGACATATTATTTCAGATATGCACATGTCGAAAACAAATGCTAACACAAAAGCCTAGTTATGCTATAGGATACTGATGGTCAACCTTGTCACTCCATAGCTTAGACAAATCCAACTCACATCATGACTCAAATGCTGCAATGTTGGAAGTGCATAATGTGGGTTGAACTTTGACAACAGCTGCAGTGCGAAGGTTAGAATTCAGTGTTCTTGGCTTTTAAATAAAAGCATACAAGTAAATATAATAATCCAATGTTGATTAAGGGACGTGATGTACACCTGTAATATTGTGCAAACAATGCATGTAGGAATAGTCCTCTTCAACATTACTTATATTTGTGTCATTTTAAAAAATACATATTTAATTAGAAAGTTAACAGCCCATATCATAAAGGTCCTCCATGTAAACATGATAATCGGTAACAAAAATCAGGCATTACCTTGTTAAAGTCAATAGTGCATAGTCACAATAGCAAAATATACACCTGTAAGTGGTGCTGAAAGAACGACAACTGATAGAATAGGTGAATGATATCTATTTATCAGACTGAATATGGACACCTGTACAATGTCGATATAATACTGTACCTTAACAAAACAGCTGTGTCACACCTCACACGCGTTTTTCTTGTAGCTTGTTATGTAATAGGGCACATGCGTGTATGTTTCATCATAGGTGCATGTTTACTGAGAAAAGCAGTCATGACAACGCCTTTGTGTTGTCGGTTCGCTTGCGATGATGAACGATGCGCACCGTGAATGTTAGTCTGCGTCATAAGACGCACAGACGCTCCAATACCCAACGCGTCACAGCAGGAAGCCAGTCTGTGCGTCCAAACAAAGGCGCAAGCATACATGCACGTACCCTTTTATAAAGCTATATAAAAAAAAGGATGTAGTAGTAACGCACACTTTATTGAGGTACAGTATTACATCGCCATTCACCATCTGTGGCTATGCAGTCTCATCTATATATACCTTATCTATCCGTTGTCATGCTTGCAAGTCCACAGTCAGGCATAAAAAGCTGTTTTCACTATGCACTATGCACTTTTTAAAGGTTTTGTTTGTTAATATAAATGATTGGCACATATTCACAGTATTACATGATGGAAATTTTAGATATTTTTAAAAACTTTTTAGTGATATTATTCAGCAAATGTAAAGTTTTATGAATGTCACAGATAACTTGTAATGCTGATTATGTTTTTAAGTCAGCCATTCATTGTCTATACAATAAAAATGGTGTACATACTGTTACTTATCCATCATTAATGGATTCTGATATGTACTTGTATGCTTTTATTTAAAACCGTATAGCAGATTATTTAACCTATTTTTATTGTGGTTTCCATTGCTTTTCAACATGTTAATGTATGCGTTTATGTTTGTCAATTATTAATTTACATATATTTTTTAAAGTAAAATCATCAATTTATGGTACTAAAGGTTATATTTCTCTTGTTTGGAGTATAGACATTTTTAATTGACACGTAACAAGGAAAATACTTGATCTAGTATTTAAACATCCTCCTTGACTCTGGGCTCCAAGACCGCCAGTTGTTGCTCGGAAGTGCAGTTAGCACAGTCAACACTTGCTCCTGTGTTACTGGGGTTCAGTAATGTCAGCTGTTCCCCTGCTGTGTGAACGGCAAAAAGTCCTGCTTCCTCCACCCTGTTCTCTTCTCATCCCTGGGCTCCAACACCGCCAATTGTTGCTCGGAAGTGCAGTTAGCACAGTCAACACTTGCTCCTGTGTTACTGGGGTTCAGTAATGTCAGCTGTTCCCCTGCTGTGTGAACGGCAAAAAGTCCTGCTGCCTCCACCCTGTTCTCTTCTCATCCCTGGGCTCCAACACCGCCAGTTGTTGCTCAGAAGTGCTATTAGCACAGTCAACACTTGCTCCTGTGTTACTGGGGTTCAGTAATGTCAGCTGTTCCCCTGCTGTGTGAACGGCAAAAAGTCCTGCTGCCTCCACCCTGTTCTCTTCTCATCCCTGGGCTCCAACACCGCCAGTTGTTGCTGGGAAGTGCTGTTAGCACAGTCAACACTTGCTCCTGTGTTACTGGGGTTCAGTAATGTCAGCTGTTCCCCTGCTGTGTGAACGGCAAAAAGTCCTGCTGACTCCACCCTGTTCTCTTCTCATCCCTGGGCTCCAACACCGCCAGTTGTTGCTCGGAAGTGCTGTTAGCACAGTCAACACTTGCTCCTGTGTTACTGGGGTTCAGAAATGTCAGCTGTTCCCCTGCTGTGTGAACGGCAAAAAGTCCTGCTTCCTCCACCCTGTTCACTTCTCATCCCTGGGCTCCAACACCGCCAGTTGTTGCTCGGAAGTGCTGTTAGCACAGTCAACACTTGCTCCTGTGTTACTGGGGTTCAGTAATGTCAGCTGTTCCCCTGCTGTGTGAACGGCAAAAAGTCCTGCTGCCTCCACCCTGTTCTCTTCTCATCCCTGGGCTCAAACACCGCCAGTTGTTGCTCGGAAGTGCTGTTAGCACAGTCAACACTTGCTCCTGTGTTACTGGGGTTCAGTAATGTCAGCTGTTCCCCTGCTGTGTGAACGGCAAAAAGTCCTGCTGCCTCCACCCTGTTCTCTTCTCATCCCTGGGCTCCAACACCGCCAATTGTTGCTCGGAAGTGCTGTTAGCACAGTCAACACTTGCTCCTGTGTTACTGGGGTTCAGTAATGTCAGCTGTTCCCCTGCTGTGTGAACGGCAAAAAGTCTTGCTGCCTCCACCCTGTTCTCTTTTCATCTCTGGGCTCCAACACCGCCAGTTGTTGCTGGGAAGTGCTGTTAGCACAGTCAACACTTGCTCCTGTGTTACTGGGGTTCAGTAATGTCAGCTGTTCCCCTGCTGTGTGAACCGCAAAAAGTCCTGCTGCCTCCACCCTGTTCTCTTCTCATCCCTGGGCTCAAACACCGCCAGTTGTTGCTCGGAAGTGCTGTTACCACAGTCAACACTTGCTCCTGTGTTACTGGGGTTCAGTAGTGTCAGCTGTTCCCCTGCTGTGTGAACGGCAAAGAGTCCTGCTGCCTACACCCTGTTCTCTTCTCATCCCTGGGCTCCAACACCGCCAGTTGTTGCTCGGAAGTGCTGTTAGCACAGTCAACACTTGCTCCTGTGTTACTTGGGTTCAGTAATGTCAGCTGTTCCCCTGCTGTGTGAACGGCAACAAGTCCTGCTGCCTCCACCCTGTTCTCTTCTCATCCCTGGGCTCCAACACCGCCAGTTGTTGCTCGGAAGTGTTGTTAGCACAGTCAACACTTGCTCCTGTGTTACTGGGGTTCAGTATGTCAGCTGTTCCCCTGCTGTGTGAATGGCAAAAAGTCCTGCTGCCTCACCCTGTTCTCTTCTCATCCCTGGGCTCCAACACCGCCAGTTGTTGCTCGGAAGTGCTGTTAGCACAGTCAACACTTGCTCCTGTGTTACTGGGTTCAGTAATGTCAGCTGTTCCCTGCTGTGTGAACGGCAAAAAGTCCTGCTGCCTCCAACCGGTTCTCTTCTCATCCCTGGGCTCCAACACCGACAGTTGTTGCTCGGAAGTGTCATTGGCACGGGTACTCACTCCTGCCCAGACTGGTTACAGCACGCCATCTGTTTCCTGTCAGTGTAAACGTCACTTAGCCTCCAATAAGTTGTCCTGTCGTGTTGCGGTCGGGTTAGCCGACTCTATGGTGCCTGGAGTTTAGGTGCTTCCTATGTGTGCTGCGGGATATGCAAATAAAGGCTGTTTCCGTTGTGACAATAGGACAATCACCCACTGTAGTACTGTGGGATTCGGTAACTGCGGCCGGCTCGCGGCCTGTCAACTTAAATTTCCATGGGTACCTTCTGCTACCCGTCCGGGTTCCAGTACCGTCAGCTGGTTCTCCGCAGTGCCTTTGGCCTAGGTGCCTCCATCTCGGTATCCGAGTTCCAGCAACGTCTGCTGGTCCTTGGTAGTGCTTTGGAGCACAGGTACCTCCTGCTTAGTAACCGTGTCCCAGTAACGTCAGCTGATCCTCGGTTGTGCCATTGGCTCTTTTCCTTCTGCTGCCCCTCCGGGTTCCAGCACAGTCAGCTGGTCCTCGTTACTTGCATTGGCTCTTGTTCTTTCTGCTACTCGTCCGGGTTCCAGTACCGTCAACTGGTTCTCCGCAGTGCCTTTGGCCTAGGTGCCTCCATCTCTGTATCCGAGTTTCAGCAACGTCTGCTGGTCCTTGGTAGTGCTTTGGAGCACAGGTACCTCCTGCTTAGTAACCGTGTCCCAGTAACGTCAGCTGGTCCTCGGTTGTGCCATTGGCTCTTTTCCTTCTGCTGCCCCTCTGGGTTCCAGCACAGTCAGCTGGTCCTCGTTACTTGCATTGGCTCTTGTACCTTCTGATACCCGTCCGGGTTCCAGTACCGTCAGCTGGTTCTCCGCAGTGCCTTTGGCCTAGGTGCCTCCATCTCGGTATCCGAGTTCCAGCAACGTCTGCTGGTCCTTGGTAGTGCTTTGGAGCACAGGTACCTCCTGCTTAGTAACCATGTCCCAGTAACGTCAGCTGATCCTCGGTTGTGCCATTGGCTCTTTTCCTTCTGCTGCCCCTCCGGGTTCCAGCACAGTCAGCTGGTCCTCGTTACTTGCATTGGCTCTTGTACCTTCTGCTACCCGTCCGGGTTCCAGTACCGTCAACTGGTTCTCCGCAGTGCCTTTGGCCTAGGTGCCTCCATCTCGGTATCCGAGTTCCAGCAACGTCTGCTGGTCCTTGGTAGTGCTTTGGAGCACAGGTACCTCCTGCTTAGTAACCATGTCCCAGTAACGTCAGCTGGTCCTCGGTTGTGCCATTGGCTCTTTTCCTTCTGCTGCCCCTCCGGGTTCCAGCACAGTCAGCTGGTCCTCGTTACTTGCATTGGCTCTTGTACCTTCTGATACCCGTCCGGGTTCCAGTACCGTCAACTGGTTCTCCGCAGTGCCTTTGGCCTAGGTGCCTCCATCTCGGTATCCGAGTTCCAGCAACGTCTGCTGGTCCTTGGTAGTGCTTTGGAGCACAGGTACCTCCTGCTTAGTAACCGTGTCCCAGTAACGTCAGCTGGTCCTCGGTTGTGCCATTGGCTCTTTTCCTTCTGCTGCCCCTCCGGGTTCCAGAAACGTCAGCTGGTTCTCGGAAGTTAGTCAGCCTTCTTGTACCTTCAGCTACATTTACAAGTTGTAGATTTGTTAAATGTTTTTTTGGGTAATCACTCTGGATCTCCAACAATGAAGACGACGACCCTGATGACCACCCGAAGAATATGACAACCACAAGGACGACGAGCATCAAGCCAACCAGCCTGAACACCATCACAAAGAAGAAATAAAAGATTACCCAGAAGAACATCACCAACAGGACAAAGAAAGTTAAGACAAACTACAAGATACAGAAAAAGAGACAGAAGAACAATAAGCAGAAGATCAAAAAGCAGAAGAACATTAAGTATAAGACCAAAATGAAGAGCAAAATATATGCTCTAAATTATAAGCAGAAGACTAAGCAGTGTATGGGGGTGAGTCCGTTCCTCCTCGTGGTGCCCCTGGAAAATGCCTGCTGCTGCAGGCTAAACTGAACACGGACAAATACTGTTGTAATTTAAATCTTTTGTGACAGCAAGAACGGAAGGATGAAAAATTCATACTTTGACAGATTACAAGTACAGGAATCTCTGTCACAAATAAGAATATGATGAAGAAGATGAAGTACAATATGAAGAAGAATAATAGTTTAATAAGAAGAATATGAGTAATGTTAACAAAAAGATGAATAGCAAGAAGTTTAAGAAGAAGATAAAGAAGGTGAAGATGAAGAATAATTTGATGAAAAAGATGATGCTGCTGAAGATTATGAAGGAGAAAGTGTGTCAAAAGTTAAAAAGGTGAAGAGCATGGAAGTTGTGAAATATACATATTTGCCAAAATAGAAAAAACGTTAACAACATTGTCAATTTCTTCGTCAATCCGAACATCTTTAAAAAAATATATATTTATGCTATTCCATTTGATTGGGTTAAACATCTATGCCTTTAATGTCTCCTCAACCTTCCCCAATACATTGTACATTACTCTTTGTTGTTTTCCTTCATGTACAATTAACCAACAAGGCAAGAATGGGTTTTTTTTAATTCCGATATTTTGTTCCCATAGACTTACATTGGATTTCCGGTATCGGTATCGGGTATCGCCGATATTTTTTGGGTATCGGCGATACCATTCCGATTCCGATACCTTTGGATATCGGAAAGTATCGCTCAACTCTACTCAGGAGGCCAATTCACAACATCAGAACCCTTTTTGGTCAAATCAGTCAATGATTTAACAATACCGGAGAAATTACCAATAAATTTACGATAAAAATTGGCAAAATCCAAAAATCTCTGAAGAGCCTTTAATGAAGTAGTTTGGACCCAATCACAGATGGCCTGAACCTTGACCGGGTCCATTTCAATAACAGACGGAAACAAAATGAATCCAAGAAATGAGAGCTTCTGTACGCCAAAAAGACACTTTGATCCCTTCACATACAGTGCATTCTTTCTCAAAATCTGGAACACAGTCTGAACATGTTTCACATGAGAGTCCCAGTCATTGGAAAAAATCAAGATATCATCCAAATAAACAATCAGAAATTTATCCACAAAATCCCTGAAAATATCATTCATGAAGGATTGGAAGACGGAAGGAGCATTAGTGAGCCCAAAGGGCATCACTAGGTACTCAAAATGCCCCTCTGGGGTATTAAACGCCGTCTTCAATTAATCTCCGTGCTCAATGCGAATAAGGTTATACGCCCCCCTGAGGTCAAGCTTGGTAAACCAACTAGCACTTTTCACCCTGGAAAACAGGTCAGAAATCAAGGGTAACGGATATTGATACTTCACAGTGATATTATTCAAGAGACGATAATCAATACATGGCCTCAATGAACCATCCTTTTTGGCCACAAAGAAAAAACCGGCACCCAAGGGTGAAGAGGATGGTCTGATATGACCCTTCTCCAATGACTCCTTGATATAAGATCGCATAGCATCGTGTTCAGGTACAGACAAGTTAAAAAGGCGACCTTTAGGAAATTTACCACCAGGCACTAATTCAATAGCGCAATCGTAGCTCCTGTGAAGGGGCAAGGATGCGGATTTACTTTCACTAAACACATCCGAAAAATCAGTCAAAAAGTCAGGAACATCCTAAGACTATGGCGAGGCAGAAAAAACAGGAGTGTCGGCATTAACACATTGGCAGCCCCAACTGGTCACAGACACAGATTTCCAATCCAAAACAGGATTATGAGACTGTAACCAAGGGAAACCTAGTACAATAATGTCATGCAGATTTTACAGCACCAGAAATTTGCAACTCTCCTGATGATCTGGTTCAACCCTCATTATCACCTGAGTAGAAAATTGGAGTTTATTCTCCGCCAAAGGGGTAGAATCAATGCCCAGTAGGGGAATAGACTTCCGCAGGGGTATCATGGGAAACCCACAACATTTGGCAAAGTCAAAATCCATCAGGTTAATAGCTGCTCCCGAATCAACAAAAGCCTGAGCAGAAAATGTGGACAGGGAGCAAATCAGGGTAACAGTCAACAGAAATTTAGTCTGAACACTACCCAAGACAACTGAGCATGCAAAAGGTCTTCCACGTTTAGGGCAGACTGAAATAGCATGAGAGGTGTCACCACAGTAGAAACATAACCCATTGCGCTTTCGAAACTCATGACGCTGTGCCCCAGAAGTCACTCTATCACACTGCATGGGCTCAGAAGCTGTCTCACGAGGTAACACTTTCCCACACATACCTCTGCGCTCACGCAAACGTCTGTCAATTTGAATAGCCTATAACATAGAATCATTGAGATCAGAGGGAGCAGGGAATCCCACCATAACATCCTTTACATTCTCTGACAGCCCCTTCCAAAAAAGTTCTGCCAAAGTATCATCATTCCATTTGGTCAGGACTGCCCACTTTCGGAATTTCTTTACAGTACAACTCAGCGTCTTCAGGACCCTGATTTAATGCCAACAAGTTTTTTTCAGCTTGATCACTGACATTAGGATCATCGTACAATAACCCCAGAGCCAGAAAAAAATGCATCAATATCATTCAAAACAGGATCCCCAGGTGTCAGGGAAAAAGCCCAATCCTGAGGATCATCGCGCAGGAGAGAGATGACAATTTGAACCTGCTGTGCTGCGTTCCCTGAGGACTTAGGCTTTAAGGCAAAAAACAACTTATAGTTATTTTTGAAATTCAGAAATTTAGCCCGATCCCCCAAAAACAAATCTGGCATGGGAATCCTAGGTTCCACAACCGGCAACCCAACAAGATAGGCAGCAATACTCCGAACCTCAGTGGCAAGCTGATCCACCGGCAGACAACTGTGCAAGCTCCATTGAGAGAAAAAAAAATCCTCCTCAGCACCCAGAGAAACAGAGGGAAAAAAAAAAAATCTCTGACAACTCTGACAATCTTTTTTCTTCCCACACTATTTTACCCTTCTGTGAGTACCATATAATTTTCAGTTTTGGCCGGTGATACTGTTATGTTTTGGTAGCTGAGGAGAGTAAGCAAAAACGGCAATACACAAGATTGGCTGGAACCTATTGGATTGCAGTAACCTGAACTAACCACACAATTACAGGTAGCCGTGGAGCGTTCCTACGTTGATCCTAGACGCCTCGTCACAGCCTGAGAGATAACTACACCTAAAGGCAGAAAGATGAAAGCTATCTGCCCCGGAGCAGATCCCCAAAAAAAATAGGAAGCCCCCAAACAAGTAATGGCGATTAGACAAGAAGAAACACGGACACAGACAGAAAATAGAATGAGCAAACGCTGGGGCCCAATCTGTCTAGTCAGAAAAGTACAGGAAAGGATACTCACTGCAATCCAAAAAAAATCCTAAAAAATGCCAACTCTACTGATTGCAAAAACACCTGAGATCACACAACCTCTACCACCTAAGTCAGTTCTTTGGTGTAACAAAATTAAGCCGCAGTGTTAGAGTTCCCACTGCTGCACAAGGGGAGTCTTGAACCAGTCCCGCTGCGGTCCCCCATTCGTCTCCGGCCACAGTGGAGCCTGCTCAGCAGAGACGTCGGTCCCAGCGTCTTGCCCATTCCAGTACTGTGCAAAGAGTTACTGCTGTTTCTCCTGGATCTGCTATTATAGCCAGTGCTGGAGCAGACGTCTTTGGGACGAAGTCCTGCATTTCCCCTTCTGAGCATGCCCAGGGTAAGATCTCTCATTGGAGATCAGGGGTCACATGTTCAGGTACTGCAGCAGCTCCTATTGGTCCGCCAGGAAGGTCCTGAAACTGCATTGTTTTGGAACAGTTTCTCATTGGTCCTTGTTTCTGGCAGGTCCTGTAGCTGTTGCTATAAAAGGGTGGCATGGCTGGGCCGCCATGCGCTAATATCAACCATTATATGCTTTGCGCCAGTGTGGTCATGCGTGTGTGTGGTTAGGGCCGGCTGAAATAATCCCCTAGAATACCGACTTAATCGGTGAGGAGTTTGGTATGCTAGCTGGTCAGGGTCGGTGTCCTAGATGCCCTAGATTACCGGCATAACCGGTGAGGAGTTTGATTGCCGTATTCAGGGCCTGGCGTTCAGACGCCATAGATTGCGGGTGACTCCCGCGAGGACATTAGCGCATGATCACGTTCTATGTTCGCTTAGCACTTAACTGTGTACCTGGATGCCTGTCAGGATACAGAACTTTTTCTCAGCGGCTCTGTGACGTAACAGGGTTCGCTTTCAACGCTAGACAGCGCCCTAGCGTGTTTATTTTGTGACTCAGTTGTGTTAAGTGAGTTCGCACACATCGCCATATAGCGCTGCGGCACTCCTTCTAGCGGCTCTGTGAAATAAGAGTTCGCACATATTGCCACAGCGCATTGCGGTGTTTATTTTGGCGACTCTGCGGGATAACAGAGTTTGCGTCTTGTGCCATTTTACTAGCAGCAGGCTCTGCCTGCACGGTGTACCCCTGGCTGCGAACGCACCTCTTTACCTCATATATTTGGTGCATTCCGCAGACCCTAACATGCAGCCACTGAAAAAACAGGAAAAAGCAAATGAACAAACAACAGTGGCTCCAGATAAACTGAGAGGAGCACAAGCCCCAAGGAGGGGACCTGGCTGACCTCCACAGAAGTGCAGGGAACAATGCAAAAAGCAAGCACAAATATAAAGGCAGAAAATATCTTATCTGATAGCAGAAGATGCAGGCAAGACTCAGCAAGCTTCCAAATGAACCAGGAACCACAATTGAGACAAGAACAATTGATCACCGGCAACCATAATGGGAGGGAACCTCCCTTATATCAGACCAGTCCGTGATCCCAGATTGCCACTCCTCGCTGAAAGGTTCAGTACTGTCAGTAACCACCAGAGGGAGCCTCTGCTCAGAAACCATTTTTAGCACATTCATAACAGCGAAAGCATCGCAATTTTGTACGTGATCTACAGGAGTTTAAGGAAAATAAAGCCTATCATCTTCCCACTAACAGAAATTTTTCTAGAAATTTAGAGACAGATATTTCTTCTACAGATACTGATCTGTCTGATTCTGAGATTCGCTCTAGGAATTCTAGAGGTAGACATAGAGGCAGAGGTAACCAGAAGGGACGACCTGGTGATAGATTGGGAGGGGCCCGTTTTTTAGATCAGGGCTACTATCTGAGGAACAGACCAGGGACCAACAATTGAGTTCCACAGAGGCCAATCAAATTATCAATTTGTCATCTAGGCCTCTGGGAGATCTGGAAGCCCAGGCCCTTGGTAAAGGTTTAAATTTTGTACCAACCTCTGACTTTCAGACTTTTGAGAGCATTAAGGATCTCCACCTTTTTGTTCATAAATTGAGGGGGAGGGAACATTTTATTAGGGAAGTCAAACAGATTAGTCAAGATCTGAGGATCCCAGACTCTTTGTTGCCGGATATTAGATTACTATATGGGCTGGGAGACCCTTCCCCTGAATTTTCAGGAGAGGGCCCCTTTACCCGCCTCATACTTAAAAGTCAAAGGATGCCCCCACCACAGGGTGACAAATCCACAATTGATGTGTTTCTGGAATTAGTCACTAAGGATTTGGAATCTTTGAACATAAAGGCCAATACACGATACAATTTGTCAAAAATGGAAATGGAAGCTCTGAAGAGCCTTGAGAATGATGTCAACATTGTTATTAAGCCCTCAGACAAGGGTGGGAACACAATGGTGATGAACCATATAGATTATCAGGAAATGTGCCAAAACATATTAAATGATCGGAAGTCATATGAAAAATTACTCAGTAATCCAACTAATGTATTTTTGAGTCAATTGAAGGAAATATTAGATGATGGTATTAATGAGTCTCTTATTGATAAAAATGAGTATGACTATCTGTACCCTTTGTTTCCAGTGATGGCAACTTTCTACTGCCTCCCTAAAATCAATAAGGGATTGTCTACCCTAAAATGGAGCTTATAGTCTCAGGCATTGATAGTTTGACCCACCACATTGGTGTTTACCTGGATGAGATATTAAAACCATTTGTTATATCTTTGAATTCCTATACTAGGGATTCAACAGATTTATTAAGAAAGCTAGATGGTCTAAACTTAGATGCGGACTCAATTCTTTGCAGTATTGACGTTGAAGCACTTTATTCCTCTATTAATCATGTGAATTGCCTGAATTCAGTTGAATTCTATCTAAAAAAGAGAGGCCAACAATGTTCGAATCATAATGCCTTTGTGCTCAAATTATTGAATTTCTGCCTGACCAAAAACTTTTTTCTGTTCAACAATTGTGTATACCACTAGCTCAGGGGCACAGCGATGGGGAGTCCATGTGCACCATCATATGCCAACTTGCTCCTGGGCTGGTGGGAAGAAACCATAGTGTTTAGTGATCTGTACACTGAAGAATGTGAAAGGATCATTTTTTGGTCAAGATATATTGATGACGTTTTTCTGGTATGGAATGGGAGCATTTCAGATTTAGAAAATTTTGTGGCTAAACTAAACATCAATCAATTGGGCCTCTGTTTTACTTTTGAACATCACATACAGGAACTTCCTTTTTTGGATATTAACATCAAAAAGACTGATAATGGGAATATTGACACCAAAATTTATAGAAAGCCCACGTCCACGAACGCCCTTCTTAAGTGGGATAGTCACCATCCAATATCCCTTAAGAAGGGAATTCCGAAAGGACAATATATGAGGGTGTGAAGAAACTGTTCTTCAGAGGATGATTTTCAAGATCAAGCAGCTGATCTACGACAGCGCTTTCTAAACAGGGGATACCCGGACGGGATCCTACGTAAAGCCTATCATGACACAAAAGCTCTTAATCGGACACAATTGTTGAATGCTACACAACCAAGAAATGAATCTCCTGTATATCGGTTCATCACAACTTATAATTCTGGAGCACAACAAATATGATCAATCCTTAATAAGCATTGGTCAATTTTGCAGATGGATGAGGACATTGGAGACCTGGTGGGAAGTTATCCCAAAATTACCTTTTCAAAAGGAAAATCTATAGGGGACAGGATTTCTGTTCTCTTTTCATCTCTGGGCTCCAACACCGCCAGTTGTTGCTCGGAAGTGCTGTTAGCACAGTCAACACTTGCTCCTGTGTTACTGGGGTTCAGTAGTGTCAGCTGTTCCCCTGCTGTGTGAACGGCAAAGAGTCCTGCTGCCTCCACCCTGTTCTCTTCTCATCCCTGGGCTTCAACACCGCCAGTTGTTGCTCGGAAGTGCTGTTAGCACAGTCAACACTTGCTCCTGTGTTACTGGGGTTCAGTAATGTCAGCTGTTCCCTGTTGTGTGTGAACGGCAAAGAGTCCTGCTGCCTCCACCCTGTTCTCTTCTCATCCCTGGGCTCCAACACCGCCAGTTGTTGCTCGGAAGTGCTGTTAGCACAGTCAACACTTGCTCCTGTGTTACTGGGGTTCAGTAATGTCAGCTGTTCCCCTGCTGTGTGAACGGCAAAAAGTCCTGCTGCCTCCACCCTGTTCTCTTCTCATCCCTGGGCTCCAACACCGCCAGTTGTTGCTCGGAAGTGCTGTTAGCACAGTCAACACTTGCTCCTGTGTTACTGGGGTTCAGTAATGTCAGCTGTTCCCCTGCTGTGTGAACGGCAAAAAGTCCTGCTGCCTCCACCCTGTTCTCTTCTCATCCCTGGGCTCCAACACCGCCAGTTGTTGCTCGGAAGTGCTGTTAGCACAGTCAACACTTGCTCCTGTGTTACTGGGGTTCAGTAATGTCAGCTGTTCCCCTGCTGTGTGAACGGCAAAAAGTCCTGCTGCCTCCAACCGGTTCTCTTCTCATCCCTGGGCTCCAACACCGACAGTTGTTGCTCGGAAGTGTCATTGGCACGGGTACTCACTCCTGCCCAGACTGGTTACAGCACGCCATCTGTTTCCTGTCAGTGTAAACGTCACTTAGCCTCCAATAAGTTGTCCTGTCGTGTTGCGGTCGGGTTAGCCGACTCTATGGTGCCTGGAGTTTAGGTGCTTCCTATGTGTGCTGCGGGATATGCAAATAAAGGCTGTTTCCGTTGTGACAATAGGACAATCACCCACTGTAGTACTGTGGGATTCGGTAACTGCGGCCGGCTCGCGGCCTGTCAACTTAAATTTCCATGGGTACCTTCTGCTACCCGTCCGGGTTCCAGTACCGTCAGCTGGTTCTCCGCAGTGCCTTTGGCCTAGGTGCCTCCATCTCGGTATCCGAGTTTCAGCAACGTCTGCTGGTCCTTGGTAGTGCTTTG
Organism: Oophaga sylvatica; assembly: GCA_033576555.1. Classification (NCBI taxonomy): domain Eukaryota; kingdom Metazoa; phylum Chordata; class Amphibia; order Anura; family Dendrobatidae; genus Oophaga; species Oophaga sylvatica. The sequence continues at coordinate 47,486 of JARQOD010002695.1, read as the reverse complement.
GAGCACAGGTACCTCCTGCTTAGTAACCGTGTCCCAGTAACGTCAGCTGGTCCTCGGTTGTGCCATTGGCTCTTTTCCTTCTGCTGCCCCTCCGGGTTCCAGCACAGTCAGCTGGTCCTCGTTACTTGCATTGGCTCTTGTACCTTCTGATACCCGTCCGGGTTCCAGTACTGTCAACTGGTTCTCCGCAGTGCCTTTGGCCTAGGTGCCTCCATCTCGGTATCCGAGTTCCAGCAACGTCTGCTGGTCCTTGGTAGTGCTTTGGAGCACAGGTACCTCCTGCTTAGTAACCATGTCCCAATAACGTCAGCTGATCCTCGGTTGTGCCATTGGCTCTTTTCCTTCTGCTGCCCCTCCGGGTTCCAGCACAGTCAGCTGGTCCTCGTTACTTGCATTGGCTCTTGTACCTTCTGATACCTGTCCGGGTTCCAGTACCGTCAATTGGTTCTCCGCGGTGCCTTTGGCCTAGGTGCCTCCATCTCGGTATCCGAGTTCCAGCAACGTCTGCTGGTCCTTGGTAGTGCTTTGGAGCACAGGTACCTCCTGCTTAGTAACCGTGTCCCAGTAACGTCAGCTGGTCCTCGGTTGTGCCATTGGCTCTTTTCCTTCTGCTGCCCCTCCGGGTTCCAGCACAGTCAGCTGGTCCTCGTTACTTTCATTGGCTCTTGTACTTTCTGATACCCGTCCGGGTTCCAGTACCGTCAACTGGTTCTCCGCAGTGCCTTTTGCCTAGGTGCCTCCATCTCGGTATCCGAGTTCCAGCAACGTCTGCTGGTCCTTGGTAGTGCTTTGGAGCACAGGTACCTCCTGCTTAGTAACCGTGTCCCAGTAACGTCAGCTGGTCCTCGGTTGTGCCATTGGCTCTTTTCCTTCTGCTGCCCCTCCGGGTTCCAGCACAGTCAGCTGGTCCTCATTACTTGCATTGGCTCTTGTACCTTCTGATACCCGTCCGGGTTCCAGTACCGTCAACTGGTTCTCTGCAGTGCCTTTGGCCTAGGTGCCTCCATCTCGGTATCGGAGTTCCAGCAACGTCTGCTGGTCCTTGGTAGTGCTTTGGAGCACAGGTACCTCCTGCTTAGTAACCGTGTCCCAGTAACGTCAGCTGGTCCTCGGTTGTGCCATTGGCTCTTTTCCTTCTGCTGCCCCTCCGGGTTCCAGCACAGTCAGCTGGTCCTCATTACTTGCATTGGCTCTTGTACCTTCTGATACCCGTCCGGGTTCCAGTACCGTCAACTGGTTCTCTGCAGTGCCTTTGGCCTAGGTGCCTCCATCTCGGTATCGGAGTTCCAGCAACGTCTGCTGGTCCTTGGTAGTGCTTTGGAGCACAGGTACCTCCTGCTTAGTAACCGTGTCCCAGTAACGTCAGCTGGTCCTCGGTTGTGCCATTGGCTCTTTTCCTTCTGCTGCCCCTCCGGGTTCCAGTAACGTCAGCTGGTTCTCGGAAGTTAGTCAGCCTTCTTGTACCTTCAGCTACATTTACAAGTTGTAGATTTGTTAAATGTTTTTTTGGGTAATCACTGGATCTCCAACAATGAAGACGACGACCCTGATGACCACCCCGAAGAAGATGACAACCACTAGGACGACGAGCATCAAGCCAACCAACCTGAACACCATCACAAAGAAGAAATAAAAGATTACCCAGAAGAACATCACCAACAGGACAAAGAAAGTTAAGACAAACTACAAGATACAGAAAAAGAGACAGAAGAACAATAAGCAGAAGATCAAAAAGCAGAAGAACATTAAGTATAAGACCAAAATGAAGAGCAAAATATATGCTCTAAATTATAAGCAGAAGAAGACTAAGCAGTGTATGGGGGTGAGTCCGTTCCTCCTCGTGGTGCCCCTGGAAAATGCCTGCTGCTGCAGGCTAAACTGAACACGGACAAATACTGTTGTAATTTAAATCTTTTGTGACAGCAAGAACGGAAGGATGAAAAATTCATACTTTGACAGATTACAAGTACAGGAATCTCTGTCACAAATAAGAATATGATGAAGAAGATGAAGTACAATATGAAGAAGAATAATAGTTTAATAAGAAGAATATGAGTAATGTTAACAAAAAGATGAATAGCAAGAAGTTTAAGAAGAAGATAAAGAAGGTGAAGATGAAGAATAATTTGATGAAAAAGATGATGCTGCTGAAGATTATGAAGGAGAAAGTGTGTCAAAAGTTAAAAAGGTGAAGAGCATGGAAGTTGTGAAATATACATATTTGCCAAAATAGAAAAAACGTTAACAACATTGTCAATTTCTTCGTCAATCCGAACATCTTTAAAAAAATATATATTTATGCTATTCCATTTGATTGGGTTAAACATCTATGCCTTTAATGTCTCCTCAACCTTCCCCAATACATTGTACATTACTCTTTGTTGTTTTCCTTCATGTACAATTAACCAACAAGGCAAGAATGGGTTTTTTTTAATTCCGATATTTTGTTCCCATAGACTTACATTGGATTTCCGGTATCGGTATCGGGTATCGCCGATATTTTTTGGGTATCGGCGATACCATTCCGATTCCGATACCTTTGGATATCGGAAAGTATCGCTCAACTCTACTCAGGAGGCCAATTCACAACATCAGAACCCTTTTTGGTCAAATCAGTCAATGGTTTAACAATACCGGAGAAATTACCAATAAATTTACGATAAAAATTGGCAAAATCCAAAAATCTCTGAAGAGCCTTTAATGAAGTAGGTTGGACCAAATCACAGATGGCCTGAACCTTGACCGGGTCCATTTCAATAACAGACGGAAACAAAATGAATCCAAAATGAGAGCTTCTGTACGCCAAAAAGACACTTTGATCCCTTCACATACAGTGCATTCTTTCTCAAAATCTGGAACACAGTCTGAACATGTTTCACATGAGAGTCCCAGTCATTGGAAAAAATCAAGATATCATCCAAATAAACAATCAGAAATTTATCCACAAAATCCCTGAAAATATCATTCATGAAGGATTGGAAGACGGAAGGAGCATTAGTGAGCTCAAAGGGCATCACTAGGTACTCAAAATGCCCCTCTGGGGTATTAAACGCCGTCTTCAATTAATCTCCGTGCTCAATGCGAATAAGGTTATACGCCCCCCTGAGGTCAAGCTTGGTAAACCAACTAGCACTTTTCACCCTGGAAAACAGGTCAGAAATCAAGGGTAACGGATATTGATACTTCACAGTGATATTATTCAAGAGACGATAATCAATACATGGCCTCAATGAACCATCCTTTTTGGCCACAAAGAAAAAACCGGCACCCAAGGGTGAAGAGGATGGTCTGATATGACCCTTCTCCAATGACTCCTTGATATAAGATCGCATAGCATCGTGTTCAGGTACAGACAAGTTAAAAAGGCGACCTTTAGGAAATTTACCACCAGGCACTAATTCAATAGCGCAATCGTAGCTCCTGTGAAGGGGCAAGGATGCGGATTTACTTTCACTAAACACATCCGAAAAATCAGTCAAAAAGTCAGGAACATCCTAAGACTATGGCGAGGCAGAAAAAACAGGAGTGTCGGCATTAACACATTGGCAGCCCCAACTGGTCACAGACACAGATTTCCAATCCAAAACAGGATTATGAGACTGTAACCAAGGGAAACCAAGTACAATAATGTCATGCAGATTTTACAGCACCAGAAATTTGCAACTCTCCTGATGATCTGGTTCAACCCTCATTATCACCTGAGTAGAAAATTGGAGTTTATTCTCCGCCAAAGGGGTAGAATCAATGCCCAGTAGGGGAATAGACTTCCGCAGGGGTATCATGGGAAACCCACAACATTTGGCAAAGTCAAAATCCATCAGGTTAATAGCTGCTCCCGAATCAACAAAAGCCTGAGCAGAAAATGTGGACAGGGAGCAAATCAGGGTAACAGTCAACAGAAATTTAGTCTGAACACTACCCAAGACAACTGAGCATGCAAAAGGTCTTCCACGTTTAGGGCAGACTGAAATAGCATGAGAGGTGTCACCACAGTAGAAACATAACCCATTGCGCTTTCGAAACTCATGACGCTGTGCCCCAGAAGTCACTCTATCACACTGCATGGGCTCAGAAGCTGTCTCACGAGGTAACACTTTCCCACACATACCTCTGCGCTCACGCAAACGTCTGTCAATTTGAATAGCCAATAACATAGAATCATTGAGATCAGAGGGAGCAGGTAATCCCACCATAACATCCTTTACATTCTCTGACAGCCCCTTCCAAAAAAGTTCTGCCAAAGTATCATCATTTCATTTGGTCAGGACTGCCCACTTTCGGAATTTCTGACAGTACAACTCAGCGTCTTCAGGACCCTGATTTAATGCCAACAAGTTTTTTTCAGCTTGATCACTGACATTAGGATCATCGTACAATAACCCCAGAGCCAGAAAAAAATGCATCAATATCATTCAAAACAGGATCCCCAGGTGTCAGGGAAAAAGCCCAATCCTGAGGATCATCGCGCAGGAGAGAGATGACAATTTGAACCTGCTGTGCTGCGTTCCCTGAGGACTTAGGCTTTAAGGCAAAAAACAACTTATAGTTATTTTTGAAATTCAGAAATTTAGCCCGATCCCCCAAAAACAAATCTGGCATGGGAATCCTAGGTTCCACAACCGGCAACCCAGCAAGATAGGCAGCAATACTCCGAACCTCAGTGGCAAGCTGATCCACCCGGCCAGACAACTGTGCAAGCTCCATTGAGAGAAAAAAAAAATCCTCCTCAGCACCCAGAGAAACAGAGGGAAAAAAAAAAATCTCTGACAACTCTGACAATCTTTTTTCTTCCCACACTATTTTTCCCTTCTGTGAGTACCATATAATTTTCAGTTTTGGCCGGTGATACTGTTATGTTTTGGTAGCTGAGGAGAGTAAGCAAAAACGGCAATACACAAGATTAGCTGGAACCTATTGGATTGCAGTTACCTGAACTAACCACACAATTACAGGTAGCCGTGGAGCGTTCCTACGTTGATCCTAGACGCCTCGTCACAGCCTGAGAGATAACTACACCTAAAGGCAGAAAGATGAAAGCTATCTGCCCCGGAGCAGATCCCCAAAAAAAATAGGAAGCCCCCAAACAAGTAATGGCGATTAGACAAGAAGAAACACGGACACAGACAGAAAATAGAATGAGCAAACGCTGGGGCCCAATCTGTCTAGTCAGAAAAGTACAGGAAAGGATACTCACTGCAATCCAAAAAAAACCCTAAAAAATGCCAACTCTACTGATTGCAAAAACACCTGAGATCACACAACCTCTACCACCTAAGTCAGTTCTCTGGTGTAACAAAATTAAGCCGCAGTGTTAGAGTTCCCACTGCTGCACAAGGGGAGTCTTGAACCAGTCCCGCTGCGGTCCCCCATTCGTCTCCGGCCACAGTGGAGCCTGCTCAGCAGAGACGTCGGTCCCAGCGTCTTGCCCATTCCAGTACTGTGCAAAGAGTTACTGCTGTCTCTCCTGGATCTGCTATTAAAGCCAGTGCTGGAGCAGACGTCTTTGGGACGAAGTCCTGCATTTCCCCTTCTGAGCATGCCCAGGGTAAGATCTCTCATTGGAGATCAGGGGTCACATGTTCAGGTACTGCAGCAGCTCCTATTGGTCCGTCAGGAAGGTCCTGAAACTGCATGTGTTTTGGAACAGTTTCTCATTGGTCCTTGTTTCTGGCAGGTCCTGTAGCTGTTGCTATAAAAGGGTGGCATGGCTGGGCCGCCATGCGCTATTATCAACCATTATATGCTTTGCGCCAGTGTGGTCATGCGTGTGTGTGGTTAGGGCCCGGCTGAAATAATCCCCTAGAATACCGACTTAATCGGTGAGGAGTTTGGTATGCTAGCTGGTCAGGGTCGGTGTCCTAGATGCCCTAGATTACCGGCATAACCGGTGAGGAGTTTGATTGCCGTATTCAGGGCCTGGCGTTCAGACGCCATAGATTGCGGGTGACTCCCGCGAGGACATTAGCGCATGATCACGTTCTATGTTCGCTTAGCACTTAACTGTGTACCTGGATGCCTGTCAGGATACAGAACTTTTTCTCAGCGGCTCTGTGACGTAACAGGGTTCGCTTTCAACGCTAGACAGCGCCCTAGCGTGTTTATTTTGTGACTCAGTTGTGTTAAGTGAGTTCGCACACATCGCCATATAGCGCTGCGGCACTCCTTCTAGCGGCTCTGTGAAATAAGAGTTCGCACATATTGCCACAGCGCATTGCGGTGTTTATTTTGGCGACTCTGCGGGATAACAGAGTTTGCGTCTTGTGCCATTTTACTAGCAGCAGGCTCTGCCTGCACGGTGTACCCCTGGCTGCGAACGCACCTCTTTACCTCATATATTTGGTGCATTCCGCAGACCCTAACATGCAGCCACTGAAAAAACAGGAAAAAGCAAATGAACAAACAACAGTGGCTCCAGATAAACTGAGAGGCGCACAAGCCCCCCGGAGGGGACCTGGCTGACCTCCACAGAAGTGCAGGGAACAATGCAAAAAGCAAGCACAAATATAAAAGCAGAAAATATCTTATCTGATAGCAGAAGATGCAGGCAAGACTCAGCAAGCTTCCAAATGAACCAGGAACCACAATTGAGACAAGAACAATTGATCACCGGCAACCATAATGGGAGGGAACCTCCCTTATATCAGACCAGTCCGTGATCCCAGATTGCTACTCCTCGCTGAAAGGTTCAGTACTGTCAGTAACCACCAGAGGGAGCCTCTGCTCAGAAACCATTTTTAGCACATTCATAACAGCGAAAGCATCGCAATTTTGTACGTGATCTACAGGAGTTTAAGGAAAATAAAGCCTATCATCTTCCCACTAACAGAAATTTTTCTAGAAATTTAGAGACAGATATTTCTTCTACAGATACTGATCTGTCTGATTCTGAGATTCGCTCTAGGAATTCTAGAGGTAGACATAGAGGCAGAGGTAACCAGAAGGGACGACCTGGTGATAGATTGGGAGGGGCCCGTTTTTTAGATCAGGGCTACTATCTGAGGAACAGACCAGGGACCAACAATTGAGTTCCACAGAGGCCAATCAAATTATCAATTTGTCATCTAGGCCTCTGGGAGATCTGGAAGCCCAGGCCCTTGGTAAAGGTTTAAATTTTGTACCAACCTCTGACTTTCAGACTTTTGAGAGCATTAAGGATCTCCACCTTTTTGTTCATAAATTGAGGTGGAGGGAACATTTTATTAGGGAAGACAAACGGATTAGTCAATATCTGAGGATCCCAGACACTTTGTTGCCGGATATTAGATTACTATACGGGCTGGGAGACCCTTCCCCTGAATTTTCAGGAGAGGGCCCCTTTACCCGCCTCATACTTAAAAGTCAAAGGATGCCCCCACCACAGGGTGACAAATCCACAATTGATGTGTTTCTGGAATTAGTCACTAAGGATTTGGAATCTTTGAACATAAAGGCCAATACACGATACAATTTGTCAAAAATGGAAATGGAAGCTCTGAAGAGCCTTGAGAATGATGTCAACATTGTTATTAAGCCCTCAGACAAGGGTGGGAACACAATGGTGATGAACCATATAGATTATCAGGAAATGTGCCAAAACATATTAAATGATCGGAAGTCATATGAAAAATTACTCAGTAATCCAACTAATGTATTTTTGAGTCAATTGAAGGAAATATTAGATGATGGTATTAATGAGTCTCTTATTGATAAAAATGAGTATGACTATCTGTACCCTTTGTTTCCAGTGATGGCAACTTTCTACTGCCTCCCTAAAATCAATAAGGGATTGTCTACCCTAAAATGGAGCTTATAGTCTCAGGCATTGATAGTTTGACCCACCACATTGGTGTTTACCTGGATGAGATATTAAAACCATTTGTTATATCTTTGAATTCCTATACTAGGGATTCAACAGATTTATTAAGAAAGCTAGATGGTCTAAACTTAGATGCGGACTCAATTCTTTGCAGTATTGACGTTGAAGCACTTTATTCCTCTATTAATCATGTGAATTGCCTGAATTCAGTTGAATTCTATCTAAAAAAGAGAGGCCAACAATGTTCGAATCATAATGCCTTTGTGCTCAAATTATTGAATTTCTGCCTGACCAAAAACTTTTTTCTGTTCAACAATTGTGTATACCACTAGCTCAGGGGCACAGCGATGGGGAGTCCATGTGCACCATCATATGCCAACTTGCTCCTGGGCTGGTGGGAAGAAACCATAGTGTTTAGTGATCTGTACACTGAAGAATGTGAAAGGATCATTTTTTGGTCAAGATATATTGATGACGTTTTTCTGGTATGGAATGGGAGCATTTCAGATTTAGAAAATTTTGTGGCTAAACTAAACATCAATCAATTGGGCCTCTGTTTTACTTTTGAACATCACATACAGGAACTTCCTTTTTTGGATATTAACATCAAAAAGACTGATAATGGGAATATTGACACCAAAATTTATAGAAAGCCCACGTCCACGAACGCCCTTCTTAAGTGGGATAGTCACCATCCAATATCCCTTAAGAAGGGAATTCCGAAAGGACAATATATGAGGGTGTGAAGAAACTGTTCTTCAGAGGATGATTTTCAAGATCAAGCAGCTGATCTACGACAGCGCTTTCTAAACAGGGGATACCCGGACGGGATCTTACGTAAAGCCTATCATGACACAAAAGCTCTTAATCGGACACAATTGTTGAATGCTACACAACCAAGAAATGAATCTCCTGTATATCGGTTCATCACAACTTATAATTCTGGAGCACAACAAATATGATCAATCCTTAATAAGCATTGGTCAATTTTGCAGATGGATGAGGACATTGGAGACCTGGTGGGAAGTTATCCCAAAATTACGTTTTCAAAAGGAAAATCTATAGGGGACAGGATTGTACATAGCCATTACAACCCCCCAAAGACAGAAACTTGGCTCATGAGTAATCTCAAGGGCTGCTACAAATGCAGCGGTTGTGTAGCATGTCCGGTCATATCTACTGGAGGCTCATTCAGAAGCAATGTCAATAATCGATACTATGAGATACGTCATTTCATCAACTGTCGAACAAAGGGTGTCATTTATAAAGCAACTTGCCCCTGCAATCTTGAATATGTGGGAAAAACAGTAAGAGAATTGAGAAGACGAATAGGTGAACACTTACGGGATATTGCCCTGAAAAGGGATACACCATTAGCAAGACATATGGTCATCCACCATGAGGGGGATACAACCAATCTCAAATTTGTAGGTATTGATAGAATAGGAGCACCAAAGAGGGGTGGCAACTGGGACAGGAGGATTCTACAATGCGAAGCAAAATGGATTTTCCGTTTAAAAACACAACAACCGTTGGGTTTAAATGAGATGCTTACATACAATTGCTTAGTGTACATTTTCTACCTCCCCTTTGATGTATGCCTCCCCTCAACCTGCCTATTTTTTCCATTCTATCTCGTCATTGATGTAACTTCTTTTTCCCACACCTATATGAGATCTAAATAGGGTTTTTTCAGGATTTAACAGGGTGAGCCGTCGCGGAGTGGGGCGCCAATATCGTTTCTTCTTAGGGTGCCAAGCTCCACTGATAGGCAGGGATAATCAGTTCTTTATAGGGTGTAATAGGTATTCTTGTTCCCCCTCAAAACCAGGTCTCCTTTGTCCTCCTAATTCATTAATTACCATCTAGAGGCAATATTATTCGCCCCCCCTTCCCTCCCCCCTTGTTACACCTTTTTGTCTTTTTTTGATTTATCACCAATGCCATATTTTGGAATTTTTTATTTCCCCAAAATGCTATTGGGAATTTATTTGAATTGGTTCCTGTTCCTCAACTTTATTATAGGGGTATTTATTAAATTGGAACCTAATATGAATTTTACCACAACCATGGTCATTTACCTCTTTATTATTTGTCTATATTCGTTATGTGAAAATTACTTAGCCAATTTTTGCAAGTACCTAGTTATGAACACGTGATATGATCTAAACTGAGGAATAGTATCTCATTACAATAATATTGCTAACATGTGGATGCAATAGTATGGGAGAGTATCTAATTTTGTACTAAAAACCAAAGCGTCTATCACGACAAAAAACAAGTGTAATAGGTGCCTTATTAAACTGCTGTGGGCAGAGATATATAAGAATTTGCATGCGGGTGTCATGGCAACTCTCTTATGCCTTTTAATTGTTTTGCAGTCATTAATAAAGAGGGGACTATTTAACATAATAGAAAGTCGTTGGTGAATGCGTTTAGTGAAAGTACTCTCTAACATAAATATTGTATATGTTCCATTCAAAGATCTTTAGTCTTTATTTATTTCATCTACTCTTGTGGAAAAAATCATTTTTGTAACCATCTAATATATATTGATTCTAACTAGCATCGGATTTGGGCAAATACACACTAATAACGATGCAATATAAATAAATGAGTTATTTGTTTGTAATATCGGCATAGATACGATACTCCGGATATGACATCATGGGTGGGGTCACATGACATCTGGGAGGTCCTCACCATTGAAGCATTAGTATAGAACATGACGCTTGCGTTCCATGGATGCGCTTCATGGAGATGGCGCACCGGATATGACGTCATTCATTGACCGTCTCATAGAACATGACGGCTCCATGGATGCGCTTTAGAAAGACGGCTGATCGGATATGACGTCACTCATTAATCGTCTTGGCGTCCTATTTAAAACCCACGTGGGTATTATCTGTGCACCCGCTTGGTAACATGTACGCATGTGACGGATGACTGCACGTTATAGCTAATATGAAATGGCATATTCTCCCCTGATGATCGAGCCTGAGAAACGCGTTGGGAGTTATTTATTTGTATCATACCTCAGATGTCCACGGCTTTCTTAGGGGTAATGTATGGAACTAAAAAAGCCTCCCCCAGCTAATCAAACCGTATATGGACAATGATGGATGTTTTGGATCAGAGGATGTTGGTGAGATTGTTCCAATAATCCTATATTTAAAGTAATTTATTTACTCTGATCTCTGATTTTTTAGCTATATATTGATGTGAGTGCACATTATTTACTACCTTATGGTCTCATAATTATCATAATTGCCTATTGATGAGGAGTCCTGGTTTTTTATGTATAGTTATTTTTGATGTGAATACACACTAGTTGTGGTTTAAATGAAATGATTTGACCTCATAATTATTGTGGATACCATTTCCCATTGAGGAGAGGTCTATTGCTAATCATATCATTCTCCTCTCATAAAGAGTAGTGATTTTTTTGTGTTTTTTAGTGTTTCGTGTTTATATAGATATTTTGTGTGAACCGGCTGGTTCTTTTAAATGTTCTAATTAAAGGTTATTTTTTTATCCTGCACTTCTACCTTGCTGATTGCATCAAATATTGAAATAGTCTGACATCACAATGGCTAACGTGGCAGATTCTCATAAACTGATTCTCAGCATCAAGGGCTATGTAATTATTCTCAGCATCAAGGGCTTTGTAATAAACCCTTATACAACATTAATAAAGTCATAGCACCATATCACAATATAGAGATAATGAAGCAATAAAAATAGAGGACTTACCATGAATTGAAGACACCCCGATGCGTTTCCCCGTTGGCACGGTTCAGCAGGAGGAAAAGATAATAAAGATGCCGGATATCATGATGATGCTTGGCATGTCCGGCGGTCAGAACTGAGGGACTTAAATAGAGCCTGCTTGATCACACAGCCGTTATAGGCCCTGCCTACTCAATAGCTGGCGGTAATACTCCCAGATCATATTGATGGAACATGCCCCTCCTAACCTGCTGTTTCATCCCGGTGTGCATTCCACAGCTGATACTGTGCGCTCCACACTCTGCCGTATGGACCTGCAGGGCGCGCAATGATCATGTGACAATCATCATGTCCGGTTCCGGGAGCCTTGTGCTTCATCCCTTTGCGTTCCAGACGGTTCATGCGCAATAGGAGGCTCACTCCCTATCACATTCTACTTGTGACTTCTGGTTCACGATTGATTTTCAACATATCCCGCAGTACTATAGCGCAATATTCCATATCCTTCAGGCACTCAGATCGAAATACAATGCCCATATACCTATTATTTCACCTTAAGGGCTATGCACGATCTTAATGGAGCATGATTAGATATAATGAAAAAAATATTCATAAAAGAATTGATACAAATAAAGATCCTACAATCTGGGACATTTCATATAAATGTCAAGTATGTAGCTTAACGGCACATCCATAAACAGAGTTGAGGCCAAAAAGAGTAATTTCATCACCAGAACAACAAAAAAATAAATAAAACAAGCATAGGATAGGCACTCAATTAACCCTTTTGGAGTGAGAGACTGTAGTCTGAATATCCATTCTGCCTCTCGTCTCTGTACAGTCCTATCCAAATCTCCTCCTCTAATCTTTGGTCTGACCAATTCTATCATACTGAAGGTGATTTCCTTTAGGCCTCTGCCATGTATCTCATTCATATGGCGGGCCACCGGTGTGTCTCGTTTATTCCGGATATCACACAGATGTTCGCCCACTCTCACCCTCAGTTCTCTTATGGTCTTACCAACATAGTCCATAATGCATAATGCTATGCGTTTGGTTGCTGCTATTGCCTCTGGTTCAGCTATAGCAACCAGTATTAGTCAGCGGCGAGCAGAAGTCTCTGGGACTAAGTCCTGCTTTTCTCCATCTGAGAATTCCCGTGAGACGACCGCTCATTGGTGGTCGGAGATCACATGCTCAGATCTTCAAGCTATCTGGATTGGGCCATCAGCAAGTTCCTGGAAGGCTGCGTTTATTAAAGGATCACACGGTATAAACCATGTGGTCTGTGAGCGAGTGGATAAGCTACCCCTCTGTGTATGCACGTGTGTTTGGGCCGAGAACCTGCCCACTGTCGGCATGTATGATTGCCTAGTTTTCCTTAGTCAGGCAGGTTTTTACTCATCTTGACCTAGTGCCTGTCTCCACCACGTGTGCTGCTTAGCGCGGGCTGTTTACAGAGCATAGTCAATCCACGTGCTCTGGAACACACCTTTTTGGTACCACTCTGCGGTCAGTTGAGTTTTTGATCCTGTTTTGCGCCAACTGGTGGTGCACTTTAGTTAGCTGTATTTTGCTACCACACAGCGGCAAGTAGTGGCATCGCTTGTGCGACGCCGTGCGCATTGTGGGTCCGGTCAGACTCAAGTCCCCGCTTTTTTTTTTCTCTCTCAATATATTTACTTTATTTCAACTTCATTTAATTCATTTACATTTCTTTGTATTTTGTACTCTTTATTTATTTTTTATTTATTTATTTATTATTTGTACACTTGTATTTTATGTGGATCGCACATATTTGTTTCGGCACTAAATATTCCATTATTGTACCCATGTACCCATGTATATGTTATTGTGCCTTTAATTGTTATGATGCTTTTGTCCCCATATTCATAATATTACAAAATATTTGCTATATTTAGGTCCTAAATCATGTTGGGTCAGCATCAGACGTGTATTCATATGTTTTCTACCTTTTTACTCTATATTTGCTCAGGTGTCAGATTGTATCTTACTAGTACTGCATTCATATAGTATCTTTCCCTTTAAACACTCCCAGGAGGTGCGCATGCGCTTTTTTATTCTCAATGTGCATCGTCGCTCTCATTGATCGACGCCTGCGCAGTTGAGTGTATCAGGCAGAGACGTCTGCATTTTACCTGTCAGCTGCTCCCGGTCCATATGGTATAGAGATCTCAGAATAGCCCAAAAGGATGCAATGTAGCCAAAGGTTAGATAAACAAATGAGGAAAAGGGCAAATCAGAATATACCAACAGGTTGGAATAATAATCCCCATGAAGCCGGCATGCGAGTACCAGGACCCACGCGTTCCGACACAGATTGTGTCTTTCTCAAGGTAGGTATGTGTCACCTTAAGGGTATTTTTCCACGGTCAGGAAACAGTCAGGAATTGCTACTTGTTTGACGCTGTGCGCAGAAATATCCTGCTGAATCTGTAAGGAGAGGAGAGAGAAAGGGGAATTAAAAAGAATCAAAAATTCCAAAAGGCCGCCACAGAGAAAAAGACTATTTTTATATATTTTGGACAAGTGGGAAGCTACAGTTCATAAACAGACTAAGTCTTCCTATAAAATCCCATATATAAAAGTTCCTCATTTAGCCCCTTGTGGGAGAGGCTGTCAAGATCAAAGATCCATCTCGCCTCCCTCCTCAGGAGGGCTTCTGTGACGTTGCCACCCCTAAAATTCATTTGCACCCCCTCCAATCCCATCACCCGCAAAGTGGTATGTGCACCACCATAAACCTCCAAAAAGTGTGTAGCCACGGAGGTTATGGGTTTACCCAAAGATCTGTCCTTTCTGGCAGTCGCAATATTTGAAAGGTGTTGTTGGACTCTACGACGAAACTCCTGGGTAGTTTGTCCAATGTATAATTTTTCACATCCACAAATAAGTGCGTAAACCAAATTTCGTGAGTGGCAATTAAAGAACGCCCTCAATCGAATCGGAGTTTGAAGGTGTTGCAAAGAGACACTCATACCAGAAATCATCAGAGGGCAGATGGAGCACCCCCCACAGGGGAAGGACCCTTTGTTGATATTTCCCACCCTGAATTTGCTAACCGGACGTCTGTAGTGACTATTAGTCAGGTGGTCCTTCAAGTTGCGAGCCCTTCTGGCAATCACTCTAGGGTTCTCATCAATGAAGGATCTCAGCTTAGGGTCACTACAGAGAATCCCCCAATTGTTTTTCAAAACCCGATAAATGTCACCCCATTGGCTATTAAATTGGGTAATATGGTTAACCTTACTCATTGATGTCCTTACCCGTGAACTCAGGGCATCTGTCCTGGAGGTGTGGTAAGAGTGCTCAAATGCCTGACGCACAATCTTGCGCGGATAACCCCGTTCAGCAAATCTGTTGGTCAATCGACTTGATTCACACTTGAAGTCTTCAAAGCGACTGCAGTTCCTTCTCAAGCATAGGAATTGACCCTTCATATACCTCTGCACAAATGTGCTGGGTGGAAACTTTCAAAGTGCAGGAGGCTATTGGTCGAGGTCTGCTTCCGATATAAAGTGGTGAGGATGTTAATATCTTGAATAAATAATTGCAAATCCAAGAAGACTACCGACCTGGTTGAAAAATTGGAGGTCAATTTAATATTTAAAGTGTTCACATTCAATTCATCAACTAAGAGATTGAATTGATCAATTGTACCTCGCCAAACGATCACAATATCGTCGATAAAACGATATCACCTCACAACATGCTAGAAAATGTGGTAACCTCTGTACAACCCCATAAAGAGGTTAGCGTAGGAGGGAGCACACTTAGCCCCCATGGCGGTACCAGAAACTTGTTTGTAAAAGGTTCTATCGAAGACGAAGTAGTTCTTTTCCAGAACCATTTTCAATAATTCCAAAATGAAGGAGTAATGTCCCCAATCACCCGTAGTTTCTCGGTCCAGAAAATAGGAGACAGCAGAAATACCTGTATTATGTGCAATATTGGTGTATAATGCTTCCACATCTAAGGTAGCAAATGAAATTTTCTCCGACAGGTCCAAACCATCCAAGAGTTGAATGAGATGTGAAGAATCACGTAAATAGGAATCCAACTTGAAGACAAGCAGCTGTAGGAAGAAATCGATATAAGCACATGGTCTCTCATAAAGACCCCCCATCCCTGAGACAATTGGGCGGCCTGGGGTTGCGTCATGGATTTGTGCACTTTCGGCAACATGTAAAAGGTCGGTGTCACAGGGTGTCTTGTGGTCAAAAAATCAAACTCTTTCTTGTTTAGAATGCCAAGAGAAAACACTCTACACAATAATCTATCCAATTGCAACTTAAATACTTCAGTCGGATTTGAAGGTAAAGTTTGATAATATAGAGTGTTACTCAGTTGTCGCTGGGCTTCCAAAGAATATAGGTCCTTTGACCACTAGACAATATTGCCACCCTTATCGGCCTCCTTGATCTCAAACAAATCATTATTTTTCAACTTTTCCAGAGCCAGAATCTCACCTTTGGACAGGTTGTTCTGACAGTGTTTATCAATCTTAATACGATGAATGTCCCTGCTAGTAGTGTCAAAAAATATTTGCACTGTAGGGAACATAGAGAAAGAGGGGGTAGCAAAAGAGGGCAATCTGCCAGTAAAGCGTCTCCTACCTTGAGAAGGCTCATTCTCTGCCAACAGGTCCAAAAGGTCCCGTAGGACTTGTCTGTCACTATCTGGAACCGTGTCGATGAAAGAAGGCTGGTGATAAAGCAATTTAAATACCAATTGTATACAAAAAAAATATAGATCCTTAGTAAGTTCAAACTTATTCATGGTATTCAAGGGTGAAAAGGAAAGCCCTTTAGTTAGTAAGCTTATTTCACAGGCTGTAAGTGTATAAGATGCGAGATTAATAATACGCAACTCACCAGCCTCAGACCCCAGGGTTCCACATGGCACGGATTGATCTATAGTCGTTGTTGAAACGTGTCTCCCGTTTGCAACTGGGTGACCACGTCCTGAAGTTCCTGTTTCTTTTCCACATGTTCCTTGGGTTTGCATCTCCCCCTTCTGGACCGCTTTCTTGGTCGCTGGTATCGGTGGATAAAAAATTACTCAAGGTCTGGTCAGTCCTAGCGTTCTCTCCTTCCTTCCTCCTATCATCTCCTCTAGCACCGATTCTTCTCATGTTACCATGATGTACCCATTTATAGGCTCTATGATTGTCATAATCTACCTTATTTCGATTGAATTTGTTCCTCTTGCCTTTAATGATATCTTGTTCAAACTTATCAATGATTTTCTTCAAATTATCTTTGAAAGGATTCACTTGCTCCTTCTTATCAAAAGTATTCAACTTTGTCTCCTCTCTAATGTCCTTAATTTTAGTTAACAACAACTGATCATGTTGGATCAGCATCTCAATGATAATATGGGAGCATTTCTGAAGTCCCTGTTCCCATAGAGTCCTAAAATCCCCATCAACCTCCCAAGCTGGGAAAATTTGTGCTCTCAAACCACGAGGTGTCAAATTTAATTTCTTATACTGTTCTAGACTCTTGAGATTCCACCACGTCTTGGTAAGATTTTTATGTAAATTAGTAACTTCCACAGCTAAAGCTTGAAAGTCATCATCTCCAGACACACCTGTCGCAGTGGTGGACTCAATCTGGCCAAATAAGTCTGCTGCTTGATTACATCAAGCCGCCTCCCTTGCATTTAAGTCCATATTAAATTACAAAAAATGTATACAAAATACCTGAATAAATATCAGCAATACTAGTGTGCCACCACTTATAAGAAATGCCAACTCAACAAAGAATGAGAAGACACAAAAGCAAGTAGACAAAAATTGTAAAAAGCGGGCACCACCTCAAATATTAATGTAATTGGGATCACTCCTTGCATGTGAGAAAATACTACAAGAACAAAAGCAAGGCACATGCAAATCAGTGGGGGTCACCAAAAAAATCAATCACAAAGAAATGTATATAGCATAACAATTTATTGAAGTACAAAAAAAGGAAAAACACACCTCATTAAAAACAGTTAAAAAACAATCATGGTGTAAAGAAAGTCCAACAAAATTGAGAGTAAAATATTTTTTTTTCTATTTTCTTACCTTGGTGATTCATCTATGGGTTAAATTCAAAGTGATCTCTTTGCATATGTGCTGTAACTTTACAAGCCCTTGATTGTTACTTCCGTTCTAGGAGTTTGGAGATTCCTCCCTTTGGATTACGTCGTCGCTGTTACACCTGGTATGTCCATTTGCTAATATTTTTTTTCCCTATATATAGGCTGTACTTTAAAGGTGACACATACCTACCTTGAGAAAGACACAATCTGTGTCGGAACGTGTGGGTCCTGGTACTCGCATGCCGGCTTCATGGGGATTATTATTCCAACCTGTTGGTATATTCTGATCTGCCCTTTTCCTCATTTGTTTATCTGATCTTTGGCTACATTGTGTCCTTTTGAGCTATTCTGAGATCTCTATACCATATGGTTGGGCTATTTAATGATCAATAAAGGTTTGTTAGGTTGTTCAGTTATTTATACTTGCATTTTAGGGAATTTATCATTCTACTTTCCCCATGTATATAATGATGTTGACAACAGTAGTTTAGGTACACAGCTAATTTTTGGTTGGGGTGTCATCCTTTACTGTTATGTATTAAGATTGGCATATGAGTATTTAGTGTTATGATTTGGTAGCTGAGGAGAGCAGGCAAAAAAGGCAATACACTAGAGAGGTTGGAATCTATTGGATTGCAGTACCCTGACTAACCACCACAACTAAAGGCAGCCGTGGAGGGTACCTACGTTGGTCCTAGACTCCTCGTCACAGCCTGAGAAGCTAACTTCACCTAAAGATAGAAAGAGGAAAACTATCTGCCCTGGAGCAGATCCCCAAAGAACATAGGAAGCCCCCAAACATGTAATGGCGGTTAGACAAGAGGAAATACAGACACAGACAGAAAATAGTATGAGCAAACGTTGGGGCCCAATCTTCCTAGACAGAAAAGGATAGGAAGGTCACTTACTGCAATCCAAAAAACCCTAAAAAAAATACCAACACACTAATTGCAAAAACACCTGAGATCACACGACCTCTACCACCTAAATTAGTTCTCTGGTGTAACAAAACTAAGCCGCAGCCACAGAAAAAACTGGAAAAGGCAAATGAACAAACAACTGGCTGAACTAAACTGAGAGGAGCACAAGCCCCCGGAGGGGACCTGGCAGACCCCCACAGAAGTGCAGGACAAAATGCAAAAAGCAAGCACAAAAAACTAAAAGAAGAAAATGTCTTATCTGTTAGCAGAAGATGCAGGCACGAAACAGCAAGCTTCAAAGAGAACCAGGAACAAAAGTTGAGACCAGAACAATTGATCACCGGCAACCCTGATGGGAGGGAACCTCCTTTATATAAGACCAGTCAGTAACACCTGATCGCCAATCTTCACAATCTTCATTGAATAGTTCAGTACTGTTTGTAACCACCAGAGGGAGCTTCTGCTCAGAATTCATTTCTAGCACATTCACAACAGTACCCCCCCTTGAGGAGGGGTCACCGAACCCTCATTTGGGCAACCAGGTCGGTCAGGATGAGTTCTGTGATACGCACGGATGAGTCTTCTAGCATGGATGTCCGAAGCAAACACCCAAGAATTGTCTTCCTGACCATAACCTCTACACTTAACCAAATACTGGAGTTTCCGTCTAGAAAAACGAGAATCCAATATGTTCTTAACCACATACTCCAGATTGCCCTCAACTAAAACAGGGTCAGGAGGCACAGCCATAGGAACCACTGGCTCGACAAACCTCTTCAATAAGGACTTGTGGAACACGTTATGGATCTTAAATGTCCCTGGAAGAAGTAAACGAAAGGAAACAGGATTAAGAATCTCCATGATCTTATAAGGTCCAATGAACCTAGGCTTAAACTTAGGAGATGTAACTCTCATAGGGATATTTCTTGAGGACAACCAGACCAAGTCCCCCACTTCAAACCGAGGACCATCAGTCCTATGCCGGTTGGCAAACCGCTGGGCCCTCTCCTGAGAGAGGGACAACCTCTCCACTACCTGGTCCCAAATCTGCTGCATACGCTCCACAACAGAGTCAACACCTGGACAGACAGAAGCCTCAGTCTGTCCTGAAGAAAATCGAGGGTGAAACCCAAAATTGCAGAAAAATGGAGACATCAAGGTTGCAGAGCTAGCCCTATTGTTAAGGGCAAACTCAGCCAAAGGCAAAAAAGAGACCCAGTCATCCTGATCAGCAGACACAAAGCATCTCAGATAAGTCTCCAATGTCTGGTTTGTTCTCTCAGTTTGTCCATTGGTCTGAGGATGAAAAGCTGAGGAGAAAGACAATTGAACACCAAGTTTAGAAAAAAAATTCCTCCATAATCTGGAAACAAACTGGACTCCTCTGTCAGACACAATGTTCTCAGGAATACTGTGTAACCGAACCACGTGCTGAAGGAACAAAGGCACCAATTCGGAGGAGGAAGGCAACTTAGGTAATGGCACAAGATGTATCATTTTGGAAAACCTATCACAAATCACCCAGATAACGGTCATTCTCTGAGAAACAGGGAGGTCGGAAATGAAATCCATAGAGATATGGGTCCATGGTCTCTTGGGCACAGGCAATGGCATCAACAAACCACTAGGGCGAGAGCAAGGCTTGGAGCGAGAGCAAGTCCCGCAGGACTGCACAAATTCCCTGACGTCACGAGACAAAGTAGGCCACCAAAAGGACCGAGTAACCAAGTCTCTGGTACCAAAAATTCCGGGATGACCGGCCAATGCGGAACAATGAATCTCAGACATCACACTCTTTTTCCACCTGTCTGGGACAAACAATTTCCCAATAGGGCAGAGTTCGGGTTTGATCCTCCTGACACCCTTCCAGAGCCAGTCTCAAATTGGGCGAGATGGCGGAAAGAACTACACCCTCTTTCAAAATAACAGTAGGATCAGATAACTCGGGAGAGTCAGCAAGGAAACTCCTCTAGAGGGCATCCGCTTTAACATTCTTAGTGCCAGGAAGAAAGGAAACCACAAAATTAAAACGTGTGAAAAACAAGGCCCACCTGGCCTGTCTAGGATTAAGTCGCTTGGCTGATTCCAGATAAACCAGATTCTTATGGTCCGTGAGGACCACCACCTGATGTTTGGCTCCCTCCAGCCAATGTCTCCACTCTTCAAAAGCTCACTTCATGGCCAATAACTCCCAATTACCCACGTCATAATTACGTTCAGTTGGAGAAAATTTTCGAGAGAAAAAGGCACAAGGGTTACTTTTAGAGGTCTCTGGATCTCTTTGGGACAAAATGGCACCTGCCCCAATTTCAGAGGCATCAACCTCCATCTGAAATGGCAGAGAAACATCAGGCTGCCGTAGAGCAGGAGCAGAAGTGAATCTCTGCTTAATTTCCTGAAACGCAGAAACTGCCTCAGGAGGCCAATTCACCACATCAGAACCCTTCTTGGTCAAATCAGTCAATGGTTTAACAATAACAGAGAAATTACCAATAAATTTACGATAAAAATTGGCAAAACCCAAGAATCTCTGAAGAGCCTTTAATGAAGTAGGTTGGACCCAATCACAGATGGCCTGAACCTTGACCGGGTCCATTTCAATAACAGATGGGGACAAAATGAATCCCAGAAATGAGATCCTCTGTACGCCAAAAAGACACTTTGATCCCTTCACATACAGAGCATTCTCTCTCAAAATCTGGAACACAGTCCGAACATGTTTCACATGAGAGTCCCAATCATTGGAAAAAATCAAGATATCATCCAAATAAACAATCAGAAATTTATCCACAAAATCCCTGAAAATGTCATTCATGAAGGACTGGAAGACGGAAGGAGCATTAGTGAGCCCAAAGGGCATCACTAGGTACTCAAAATGCCCCTCTGGGGTATTAAATGCCGTCTTCCATTCATCCCCGTGCTTAATGCGAATAAGGTTATATGCCCCCCTGAGGTCAAGCTTGGTAAACCAAGTAGCACTTTTCACCCTGGAAAACAGGTCAGAAATCAAGGGTAACGGATATTGATATTTCACAGTGATATTGTTCAAAAGACGATAATCGATACACAGCCTTAATGAACCATCCTTTTTGGCCACAAAGAAAAAACTGGCACCCAAGGGTGAAGAGTATGGTCTGATATGACCCTTCTCCAATGACTCCTTGATATAAGACCGCATAGCGTCATGTTCAGGTACAGACAAGTTAAAAAGGCGACCTTTAGGGAATTTACTACCAGGCACTAATTCAATAGCGCAGTCATAGCTCCTATGGGGGGGCAAGGATGCAGATTTACTTTCGCTAAAACACATCAGAAAAATCAGTCAAAAAGTCAGGAACATCCTGAGCCTGGAGGGAGGCAGAAAAAACAGGAGTGTTGGCATTAACACATTGGCAGCCCCAACTGGTTACAGACACAGATTTCCAATCCAAAACAGGATTATGAGACTGTAACCAAGGGAAACCCAGTACAATAATGTCATGCAGATTATACAGCACCAAAAATTTGCAACTCTCCTGATGATCAGGTTCAACCCTCATTATCACCTGAGTAGAGAACTGGGTTTATTCTCAGCTAATGGGGTAGAATCGATCCCAGTAGGGGAATAGACTTCCGTAGGGGCATCAAGGGAAACCCACAACGTTTAGCAAAATCAAAATCCATCAGGTTAATAGCTGCTCCCGAATCAACAAAAGTCTGAGCAGAAAGTGTGGACAGGGAGCAAATCAGGGTAACAGTCAACAAAAATTTAGTCTGAACACTACCCGGGACAACTGAACGTGCAAAACGTCTTCCCTGCTTAGGGCAAACTGAAATAGCATGAGAGGCATCACCACAGTAGAAACATAACCCATTGCGTTTTCGAAACTCATGACGCTGTGCCCCAGAAGCCACTCTATCACACTGCATGGGTTCAGAAGCTGGTTCACAAGGCAACACTATTCCACGCATACCTCTACGCTCACGCAAACGTCTGTCAATTTGAATCGCTAATGACATAGAATCACTGAGACCAGAGGGGACAGGGAATCGCACCATAACATCCTTTACATTCTCTGACAGACCCTTCCGAAAAAGGGCTGCCAAAGCATCGTCATTCCATTTGGTCAGGACTGCCCACCTTCGGAATCTCTGACAGTATAACTCAGCGTCCTCAAGCCCCTGATTTAATGACAACAAGGCTTTTTCAGCTTGATCAGTGACATTAGGCTCATCGTACAATAATCCCAGAGCCTGAAAAAATGCATCAACATTACTCAAAACAGGGTCCCCATGTGTCAGGGAAAAAGCCCAATCCTGAGGATCGCCGCGCAGGAGAGAGATGACAATTTGAACCTGCTGTGCTGCGTTCCCTGAGGACTTAGATTTTAAGGCAAAAAACAACATACAGTCATTTTTGAAATTCAGAAATTTAGGTCGATCCCCTAAAAACAAATCTGGCATGGGAATCCTAGGTTCCACAACAGGCTACCCTGCAAGATAGGTAGCAATACTCCGAACTTCAGTGGCAAGCTGATCCACACGGCCAGACAACTGTGCAAACTCCATTGAGAGAAAAAAAAATCCTCCTCAGCACCCAGAGATACAGAGGGAAAAAAAAAAAATCTCTGACAACTCTGACAATCTTCTTTCTTTCACACTATTTTTCCCTTCTGTGAGTACATATAATTATCAATTTTAGGCCGGTGATACTGTTATGATTTGGTAGCTGAGGAGAGCAGGCAAAAAAGGCAATACACCAGAGAGGTTGGAATCTATTGGATTGCAGTACCCTGACTAACCACCACAACTAAAGGCAGCCGTGGAGCTTACCTACGTTGGTCCTAGACGCCTCGTCACAGCCTGAGAAGCTAACTTTACCTAAAGATAGAAAGAGGAAAACTATCTGCCCCGGCGCAGATCCCCAAAGAACATAGGAAGCCCCCAAACATGTAATGGCGGTTAGACAAGAGGAAATACAGACACAACAGAAAATAGTATGAGCAAACGTTGGGGCCCAATCTTCCTAGACAGAAAAGGATAGGAAGGTCACTTACTGCAATCCAAAAAACCCTAAAAAAAATACCAACACACTAATTGCAAAAACACCTGAGATCACACGACCTCTACCACCTAAATTAGTTCTCTGGTGTAACAAAACTAAGCCGCAGCCACAGAAAAAACTGGAAAAGGCAAATGAACAAACAACTGGCTGAACTAAACTGAGAGGAGCACAAGCCCCCGGAGGGGACCTGGCAGACCCCCACAGAAGTGCAGGACAAAATGCAAAAAGCAAGCACAAAAAACTAAAAGAAGAAAATGTCTTATCTGTTAGCAGAAGATGCAGGCACGAAACAGCAAGCTTCAAAGAGAACCAGGAACAAAAGTTGAGACCAGAACAATTGATCACCGGAAACCCTGATGGGAGGGAACCTCCCTTATATAAGACCAGTCAGTAACACCTGATCGCCAATCTTCACAATCTTCATTGAATAGTTCAGTACTGTTTGTAACCACCAGAGGGAGCTTCTGCTCAGAATTCATTTCTAGCAAATTCACAACAATTTAGAGTATTTTACTCTCGATTTTGTTGGACTTTCTTTACACCATGAGTGTTTTTAACTGTTTTTAATGAGGTGTGTTTTTCCTTTTTTTGTACTTCAATAAATTGTTATGCTATATACATTTCTTTGTGATTGTTTTTTTTTTGGTGATCCCCACTGATTTGCATGTGCCTTGCTTTTGTTCTTGTAGTATTTTCTCACATGTGATCCCAATTACATTAATATTTGAGGTGGTGCCCGCTTTTTACATTTTTTGTCTCTCAGAACAGGTACTTAAGGGACTATATTGGCATAAGGTTGCCACCTTCCCCTGATGAAGCCATCCGGGTGACGGCGATACGCGTCGGGACTCCTCCGCCTCTGTTATCCTGCTCTTGGGGACTCCTATCATTATCTCTTATCTGGTGGACATGTAAGTTCTTGTATCTTGGCTATTTGAGCCACATATATTGCAGACTTTGGATTCATTGTCCCGAGGGATTCCTTTCATTGCTGATCCTTCGTTACTCTGTTCCATTATTGTCCCAACTTTGGAGTTAATTTTGCGGGCTTTGCTGATTTTCTGGATCCATTTGTTTTTTGTCCTCAGGTTTCTTTACACAGACTTGAGCAGTACATGTCCCGATAGGGTGTATATATCATCAGCTTACTACAAGTATTTATTGATATTATCTAGGTGAATTGTGTCTTTTGCAATATACCATTTGGATATACATGTTATATCTAGACTTGTGGACTACATGTGTGTTTGTTATATTGCCTTGCTATCGTTCATGAGCCACCTTATGTGTATATATTCATTGGAGGAGTGTGATTTCACATAATTGTCTGTGTTGATACTTACCATTGAGCAGTTTACCTGCGGGGAGCTTTCCATTGTGTTTTAATGTTTTTAATGTGTTTTGTCAATAAAGTCCTTTTTCTATTCTACTATATTATATTGGTGGTGTGCAGTATTTTTGGTGGTTTCTTTTTCTTCTTTTTTAGTCTATATTCTGTACCACCTTCTGCACCCCCATATTTTTATTGCCATATTATGCAGTGTGTCCACATTCGTTATCATTGAGCCTAGAGACCTCACTTGCGCCATATCAGCTGTGTCCTGTGACATTTAACAGGCAACAGCGTTCTATTACTTTGTTGCGGCAGGCTCTGTGAAGTAACAGAGGGCGCCGCTGTTCACACCGGGTGACATCTAACCTGCGTGTTTTCGGCATTCAACTGCCATCTTGTTCCACCATTGCTTAGCAGCAGGTTCTATCTCAGCACGGTGGACCCTGGGTTGCGAATGCACCTTATTATTATTATATATATATTTCATTTGGTTCGCTCTGCCAACCCTAACACACAGTGAGTTCTTTCCCACATTCAGAGGTCCTGTTGAGACTTACTGTACGTCTGAACTCCCTTTAAAATGCGATTTGGGCATATGCGCTGATGGGGTCATTGGCTATAATGGTGCTGACAGGGACTCTGTGTGCTCTATCTCGCATTATTTTTTTCCATATACATTATATTGAAGGCTTACAGCAAGAAATAGTCTAATAAGTATAGCTGTCTGCCTCCAATAGGTGTATACAGCTGAAAATGATGCACAATAGAGCAAACAGTGTCTCTGTCTACACTATTATAGTTAATGGACCAATCGGTGCATATGGCCAAATCCCGTTTTGTGGGGGTTCAGATGTTATCCCTGACGGGATAAACGAACTTGTGATACTGATACTGATATTGTTGGCCAGCTTACTTTTTCTAAACGAACAGGTGATGTCACTTTATGTGATGAAGGAGAGTTGTAGTTCCTAGTCTATATCAGCCTGAGAATTGCAAAACATTTGGTGACTGCCAGTGAGGAAACAATTTCAGGTTGTGTCGAGCTTTCTTCATCAACATTAGTTGATGCATCACATGCTCCTGAGCTAATCGTAAAACTTAGCAAATCTGCTCCAGAATTTCTTTTGGACCAACATAGATTCTGACCTTTATCACTGATGCCAACAGCAACTACTTTAGCTATGATGGCAACACATCCTTTACACCTCATTCTACTTCCCAGGGATTGATAACCACACAATTATCATCATTAGTTCGGGGTCAGTCAGAATAACTAATGTCCATGCATGGACCCCGAAAACAGACTTCTTTAGGAAGCCCGAGATGCTGTTCAGGTTCGGCACCCTGAACATCGTCTGTTTCCCAATCACCTGAGTGACAGCACGAGAAACACCAGCATCTCTGATCGTGGGCCGCTCAGAGTGCTGTATTTGTGGCGCCCAGCTGCGCTTAGTGCCACAGATCCTAGAAGGGTGCATTAAAGGATTTCTCCACAAGAGGCCCTCAGAGCATACACACACCTCCACCCTACCTCAGACCACCAGAGGGAGCCGGATATGGATATATAAAGGAGGGTGGAGGTAGGAAAGAGTAGTCTAGAAGTCTAGCAGAGAAGTCTAGTAGAGATGTCTAGTCTAGAGAGTACACCTAATAGCTCAGAAGTGAAAATAGTGTCCTGCAAGCTAGACTCAAGTAGCTCAGGCCAGCGAGCTAGGAGCGTGCCGACGCTCTAGAGAGCGGCAGAAGAGGCAGCTACCTAACTGCCAGTGTGTATAGCCTAGTGAGGCCCCGAGTAGGCCGAGGGCTAGAGGAGAGAGTAGCATTGGGGGCAGAGGAGCTTTACCAGCTCACCCCAAAAAGCATATACCGGACACCAGGTCCGAGCTTACAGGGATCTCTATGACCCAGTAAGATACAACCGGAATTCCTGGAGAACTACAGGTCCCAGGACCACCCAACAGCTGATATGTAACAGAGCTAGGAGACACGGAGGCCCAAGAAACAGGAAGTGTGTGCTCCAGGAGAAGGCCCTAACACAAAGTCAGCCGGTGCAGGGCAGAGACAAAGTCAGGCCTAGCTACAGGCAGGTCAGAAACTTGCTACAGAGAGGCAAGAAACAGGAGGCCCTACACCTGCTCACTGGGGAAAATCCAGATGTGCACCCTTCACCCTACAGTGCTCTGTGTTATGATTTGGTAGCTGAGGAGAGCAGGCAAAAAAGGAAATACACTAGAGCAGTTGGAAACTATGAGATTGCAGTACCCTGACTAACCACCACAACTAGAGGCAGCCGTGGAGCGTTCCTACGTTGGTCCTAGACGCCTCGTCACAGCCTGAGAAACTAACTACACCTAAAGATAGAAAGAGGAAAGCTATCTGCACTGGAGCAGATCCCCAAAGAACATAGAAAGCCCCCAAACATGTAATGGCGGTTAGACAAGAAGAAATACTGACACAGACAGAAAATAGTATGAGCAAACGTTGGGGCCCAAACTTACTAAATAGAAAAGGATAGGAAGGGCACTTACTGCAATCCCAAAAAACCCTGAAAAGCACCAACTCTACTAATTTCAAAAACACCTGAGATCACACGACCTCTACCACCTAAATTAGCTCTCTGGTGTAACCAAAAACAAAACAGCAGCCACTGAAAAAACTGGAAAAAGCAAATGTACAAACATCAGTGGCTGAACTGAACTGAGAGGCAAAAGCCCCCAGAGGGGACCCTGAAGGCCCCCACAGAAGTGCAGGACAAAATGCAAAAATCAAGCACAAAAACAAAAAGTAGAAAATGTCTTATCTGTTAGCAGGAGATTCAGACACGACACAGCAGGCTACAAAGGAAACAGGAATCAATGATTGAGACCAGAACAATTGATCACCGGCAACCCTGATGGGAAGGCGACTCCCTTACATAAGACCAGTCAGTAACACCTGACTCCCAATCCTCACAATCTTCACTGGACAGTCCAGTACCGTTTGTAACCACCAGAGGGAGCTTCTGCTCAGAACTCATTTCCAGCCTATTCACAACAGTACCCCCCCCTTGAGGAGGGGTCACCGAACCCTCATTTGAGCAACCAGGTCGGTCAGGATGAGTTCTATGATACGCATGGATGAGTCTCCTAGCATGGATGTCCGAAGCAAACACCCAAGAATTGTCTTCCTGACCATAACCTCTCCATTTAACCAAATACTGGAGTTTCCGTCTAGAAAAACGAGAATTCAATATTTTCTCAACCACATACTCCAGATTGCCCTCAACCAAAACAGGGTCAGGAGGCACAGTAGTAGGAACCACTGGCTCAACAAACCTCTTCAATAAGGACTTGTGGAACACGTTATGGATCTTAAATGTCCCTGGAAGAAGCAAACGAAAAGAAACAGGATTAAGAATCTCCATGATCTTATAAGGTCCAATGAACCTAGGCTTAAATTTAGGAGATGTCACTCTCATAGGAATATTTCTTGAGGACAACCAGACCAAGTCCCCCACTTTAAACCGAGGACCATCAGTCCTATGCCGGTTAGCAAACCGCTGGGCCCTCTCCTGAGAGAGGGACAACCTCTCCACTACCTGGTCCCAAATCTGTTGCATACGCTCCACAACAGAGTCAACACCTGGACAGACAGAAGCCTCCATCTGTCCAGAAGAAAATCGAGGGTGAAACCCAGAATTACAGAAAAATGGAGACATCAAAGTGGCAGAGCTAGCCCTATTATTAAGAGCAAACTCAGCCAAAGGCAAAAAAGAGACACAGTCATCCTGATCAGCAGACACAAAGCATCTTAGATAAGTCTCCAATGTCTGGTTTGTTCTCTCAGTTTGACCATTGGTCTGAGGATGAAACGCCGAGGAGAAAGACAATTGAACACCAAGTTTAGAACAAAAGGTCCTCCAAAATCTGGAAACAAACTGGACTCCTCTGTCAGACACAATGTTCTCAGGAATGCCGTGTAAACGAACCACGTGCTGAAGGAACAAAGGCACCAATTCAGAGGAGGAAGGCAACTTAGGTAATGGCACAAGATGTATCATCTTGGAAAACCTATCGCAAATCACCCAGATGACGGTCATTCTCTGAGAAACAGGGAGGTCGGAAATGAAATCCATAGAGATATGGGTCCATGGTCTCTTGGGCACAGGTAATGGCATCAGCAAACCACTAGTACGAGAGCAAGGCTTGGAGCGAGAGCAAGTCCCGCAGGACTGCACAAACTCCCTGACATCACGAGACAAGGTAGGCCACCAAAAGGACCGACCAACCAAGTCCCTGGTACCAAAAATTCCGGGATGACCGGCCAACGCGGAACAATGAATCTCAGACATTACACTCTTTTTCCACTGGTCCGGTACAAACAATTTCCCAACAGGGCAGCGCTCGGGCTTATCCTCCTGACACCCCTCCAGAGCCAGTCTCAAATTGGGCGAGATGGCGGAAAGAACTACACCCTCTTTCAAAATAACAGAAGGATCAGATAACTCAGAAGAGTCCGCCAGGAAAACTCCTCGAGAGGGCATCCGCCTTAACATTTTTAGTGCCAGGAAGAAATGAAACCACAAAATTAAAACGTGTGAAAAACAAGGCCCACCTGGCCTGTCTACGATTAAGTCGCTTGGCAGATTCCAGATAAACTAGATTCTTATGGTCCGTAAGGACCACCACCTGATGTTTGGCTCCCTCCAGCCAATGTCTCCACTCTTCAAAAGCCCACTTCATGGCTAACAACTCCCGATTACCCACGTCATAATTACGTTCAGTGGGAGAAAATTTTAGAGAGAAAAAGGCACAAGGGTTACTTTTAGAGGTCTCTGGATCTCTTTGGGACAAAACGGCACCTGCCCCAATTTCAGAGGCATCAACCTCCACCTGAAATGGTAGAGAAACATCAGGCTGCCGTAGAACAGGAGCAGAAGTGAATCTCTGCTTAAGTTCCTGAAATGCAGAGACTGCCTCAGGAGGCCAATTCACCACATCAGAACCTTTCTTGGTCAAATCAGTTAATGGTTTAACAATAACAGAGAAATTACCAATAAATTTACGATAAAAATTGGCAAAACCCAAGAATCTTTGAAGAGCCTTTAATGAAGTAGGTTGGACCCAATCACAGATAGCCTGAACTTTGACCGGGTCCATTTCAATAACAGATGGGGACAAAATGAATCCCAGAAATGAGATCCTCTGAACGCCAAAAAGACACTTTGATCCCTTCACATACAGAGCATTCTCTCTCAAAATCTGGAACACAGTCCGAACATGTTTTACATGAGAGTCCCAGTCATTGGAAAAAATTAAGATATCATCCAAATAAACAATCAGAAATTTATCCACAAAATCCCTGAAAACGTCATTCATGAAGGACTGGAAGACAGAAGGAGCATTAGTGAGCCCAAAGGGCATCACAAGGTACTCAAAATGCCCTTCAGGGGTATTAAATGCCGTCTTCCATTCATCCCCGTGCTTAATGCGAATAAGGTTATATGCCCCCCTGAGGTCAAGCTTGGTAAACCAAGTAGCGTTTTTCACCCTGGAAAACAGATCAGAGATCAAGGGTAACGGATATTGATATTTCACAGTAATATTGTTCAAGAGACGATAATCAATACACGGCCTTAATGAACCATCCTTTTTGGCCACAAAGAAAAAACCGGCACCTAAGGGTGAAGAGGATGGTCTGATATGACCCTTCTCCAATGACTCCTTGATATAAGACCGCATAGCGTCATGTTCAGGTACAGACAAGTTAAAAAGGCGACCTTTAGGGAATTTACTACCAGGCACTAATTCAATAGCGCAGTCATAGCTCCTATGGGGAGGTAAGGATGCAGATTTACTTTCGTTAAACACATCAGAAAAATCAATCAAAAAGTCAGGAACATCCTGAGCCTGGGGGGAGGCAGAAAAAACAGGAGTGTTGGTATTAACACATTGGCAGCCCCAACTGGTAACAGACACAGATTTCCAATCCAAAACAGGATTATGAGACTGTAACCAAGGGAAACCCAGTACGATAATGTCATGCAGATTATACAGAACCAAAAATTTGCAACTCTCCTGATGATCAGGTTCTACCCTCATTATCACCTGAGTAGAGAATTGAGGTTTATTCTCAGCCAAAGCGGTAGAATCGATCCCCAATAGGGGAATAGACTTCCGTAGGGGTATCAAGGGAAACCCACAACATTTAGCAGAATCAAAATCCATCAGGTTAATAGCTGCTCCAGAATCAACAAAAGCCTGAGCAGAAAATGAGGACAGAGAGCATATCAGAGTAACAGTTAATAAAAACTTAGTCTGAACACTACCCAAGACAACTGAGCGAGCAAAACGTCTTCCCCGCTTAGGGCAGACAGAAATAGCATGAGAGGCATTACCACAGTAGAAACATAACCCATTGCGCTTTCGAAATTCATGACGCTGTGCCCCAGAAACCACTCCATCACACTGCATGTACCCAGAAGCAGGTTCACAAGGCAACACCATTCCACGCATACCTTTCCGCTCACGCAAACGTCTGTCAATTTGAATCGCTAATGACATAGAATCATTGAGACCAGAGGGAACAGGGAATCCCACCATAACATCCTTCACACTATCTGACAGTCCCTTCTGAAAAATAGCTGCCAAAGCGTCGTCATTCCATTTGGTCAGGACTGCCCACCTACGGAATCTCTGACAGTATAACTCAGCGTCCTCAAGCCCCTGACTTAATGCCAACAAAGTTTTTTCAGCTTGATCAGTGACATTAGGCTCATCGTACAATAACCCCAAAGCCTGAAAAAACGCATCAACATCACTCAAAACAGGATCCCCAGGTGTCAGGGAAAAAGCCCAATCCTGAGGGTCGCCGCGCAGGAGAGAGATGACAATTTGAACCTGCTGCGCTGCGTTTCCTGAGGACTTAGATTTTAAGGCAAAAAACAATTTACAGTTATTTTTGAAATTCAGAAACTTAGCTCGATCCCCTAAAAACAAATCTGGCATGGGAATCCTAGGTTCCACAACAGGCAACCTAGTAAGATAGGTAGCAATACTCCGAACTTCAGTGGCAAGCTGATCCACACGGCCAGACAACTGTGCAAACTCCATTGAGAGAGAAAAAAAAATAAAAAATCCTCCTCAGCACCCAGAGATACAGAGGGGAAAAAAAAATGCAACAAACAGAAAAAAAAAAATCTCTGACAACTCTGACAACTTTTTTTTTTTTTTTTTACAATATTTTTCCCTTCTGTGAGTACCATATAATTTTCAGTTTAGGCCGGTGATACTGTTATGATTTGGTAGCTGAGGAGAGCAGGCAAAAAAGGAAATACACCAGAGCAGTTGGAAACTATGAGATTGCAGTACCCTGACTAACCTCCACAACTAGAGGCAGCCGTGGAGCGTTCCTACGTTGGTCCTAGACGCCTCGTCACAGCCTGAGAAACTAACTACACCTAAAGATAGAAAGAGGAAAGCTATCTGCCCCGGAGCAGATCCCCAAAGCACATAGAAAGCCCCCAAACATGTAATGGCGGTTAGACAAGAAAAAATACTGACACAGACTGAAAATAGTATGAGCAAACGTTGGGGCCCAAACTTACTAAATAGAAAAGGATAGGAAGGGCACTTACTGCAATCCCAAAAAACCCTGAAAAGCACCAACTCTACTAATTTCAAAAACACCTGAGATCACACGACCTCTACCACCTAAATTAGTTCTCTGGTGTAACCAAAAACAAAACAGCAGCCACTGAAAAAACTGGAAAAAGCAAATGTACAAACATCAGTGGCTGAACTGAACTGAGAGGCAAAAGCCCCCAGAGGGGACCCTGAAGGCCCCCCACAGAAGTGCAGGACAAAATGCAAAAATCAAGCACAAAAACAAAAAGAAGAAAATGTCTTATCTGTTAGCAGGAGATGCAGACACGACACAGCAGGCTACAAAGGAAACAGGAATCAATGATTGAGACCAGAACAATTGATCACCGGCAACCCTGATGGGAAGGCGACTCCCTTATATAAGACCAGTCAGTAACACCTGATTCCCAATCCTCACAATCTTCACTGGACAGTCCAGTACCGTTTGTAACCACCAGAGGGAGCTTCTGCTCAGAACTCATTTCCAGCCTATTCACAACAGCTCTGGGATGTTCCTGCACTAATTCCAGTAAAGGTACAGAAGTGACTTGTGTGTGTGCTCCCATTCTTGTTCTTAACGGGCTGGGTTCCCTCCGTCCTGCATCCTTCCATATACGCTGCCCTGAGAGCCTGCTCCTTCTATGGGGATCGATACCCTCCAAGCTGCCACAACACCGGCCTCAGTGGACTGCTGCAGCGCTGGTGATCCTCACCAGACACCACAGGTGGCGTCACAAATCACTAACATTATCCCCTGTAAATAAATCCCCCTTTTGATGAGTGCCCAGGGCCACGGACTGAGTCGTGGCTACCGTGACATCCCCTCCATAGAAATCAACAGGCTCGGTACCGAGTACCCCACGTGTTATGTTACGGTAGCTGAGGAGTGCAGGTAAAAAAGGAAATACACCAGAGCAGTTGGAATCTATGAGATTGCAGTACCCTGACTAACCACCGCAACTAGAGGCAGCCGTGGAGCATTCCTACGTTGGTCCTAGACGCCTCGTCACAGCCTGAGAAACTAACTACACCTAAAGATAGAAATAGGAAAGCTATCTGCCCCGGAGCAGAACCCCAAAGATAATAGAAAGCCCCCAAACATGTAATGGCGGTTAGACAAGAGAAAATACTGACACAGAAAGAAAATAGTATGAGCAAACGCTGGGTCCCAAACTATCTAAATAGAAAAGGATAGGAAGGGTACTTACTGCAATCTCAGAAAACCCTGAAAAAACACCAACTCTACTAATTTCAAAATCACCTGAGATCACACGACCTCTTCCACCTAAATTAGTTCTCTGGTGTAACAAAAACAAAACAGCAGCCACTGAAAAAAAACTGGAAAAAGCAAAAGTACAAAACACAGTGGCTGGACTAAACTGAGAGGGCAAAAGCCCCCGGAGGGGACCCTGAAGGCCCCCACAGAAGTGCAGGACAAAATGCAAAAATATAGCAAAAACACAAAATAAGAAATTGTCTTATCTGATAGCAGGAGATGCAGACACGACACAGCAGGCTACAAGGGAAACTGGAAAGAAGGATTCAGACCAGAACAATTGATCAACGGCAACCCTGATGGGAAAATGACTCCCTTATAAAAGACCAATCAGTAACACCTGATTCCCAGTCCTCACAATCCTCACTAGTACCGCTTGTAACCACCAGAGGGAGCCTCTGCTCAGAACTCATCTCAAACCCATTCACAACAGTACCCCCCCCTTGAGGAGGGGTCACCGAACCCTCATTTGAGCAACCAGGTCGGTCAGGATGAGTTCCATGATACGCACGGATAAGTCTCCTAGCATGGATGTCCGAAGCAAACACCCAAGAATTGTCTTCCTGACCATAACCTCTCCATTTAACCAAATACTGGAGTCTTCGTCTAGAAAAACGAGAATCCAATATTTTCTCAACCACATACTCCAGATTGCCCTCAACCAAAACAGGGTCAGGAGGCACAGCAGCAGGAACCACTGGCTCAACAAACCTCTTCAACAAGGACTTGTGGAACACGTTATGGATCTTAAATGTCCCTGGAAGAAGCAAACGAAAAGAAACAGGATTAATAATCTCCATGATCTTATAAGGTCCAATGAACCTAGGTTTAAATTTAGGAGATGCTACTCTCATAGGAATATTCTTTGAGGACAACCAGACCAAGTCCCCCACTTTAAACCGAGGACCATCAGTCCTATGCCGGTTAGCAAACCGCTGGGCCTTCTCCTGAGAGAGGGACAACCTCTCCACTACCTGGTCCCAAATCTGCTGCATACGCTCAACAACACAGTCAACACCTGGACAGACAGAAGCCTCCGTCTGTCCTGAAGAAAATCGAGGGTGAAACCCAGAATTACAGAAAAACGGAGACATCAAAGTGGCAGAGCTAGCCCTATTATTAAGAGCAAACTCAGCCAAAGGCAAAAAAGAGACCCAGTCATCCTGATCAGCAGACACAAAGCATCTTAGATAAGTCTCCAATGTCTGGTTTGTTCTCTCAGTTTGACCATTGGTCTGAGGATGAAATGCCGAGGAGAAAGACAATTGAACACCCAGTTTAGAACAAAAAGTCCTCCAAAATCTGGAAACAAACTGGACTCCTCTGTCAGACACAATGTTCTCAGGAATGCCGTGTAAACGAACCACGTGCTGAAGGAACAATGGCACCAATTCAGAGGAGGAAGGCAACTTAGGTAATGGCACAAGATGTATCATTTTGGAAAACCTATCACAAATTACCCAGATGGTGGTCATTCTCTGAGAAACAGGAAGATCGGAAATGAAATCCATAGAGATATGGGTCCATGGTCTCTTGGGCACAGGCAATGGCATCAACAAACCACTTGAGCGAGAGCAAGGCTTGGAGCGAGAGCAAGTCCCGCAGGACTGCACAAATTCCCTGACATCGCGAGACAAGGTAGGCCACCAAAAGGACCGACAAACCAAGTCTCTGGTACCAAAAATTCCGGGATGCCCAGCCAATGCGGAACAATGAATCTCAGACATCACACTCTTTTTCCATTGGTCCGGGACAAACAATTTTCCAACAGGGCAGCGCTCGGGCCTATCCTCCTGACACCCCTCCAGAGCAAGTCTCAAATTGGGCGAGATGGCGGAAAGAACTACACCCTCCTTCAAAATAACAGAGGGATCAGATAGCTCAGGAGAGTCCGCAAGGAAACTCCTCGAGAGGGCATCCGCCTTAACATTCTTAGTGCCAGGAAGAAAGGAAACCACAAAATTAAAACGTGTGAAAAACAAGGCCCACCTGGCCTGTCTAGGATTGAGTCGCTTGGCAGATTCCAGATAGACCAGATTCTTATGGTCCGTAAGGACCACCACCTGATGTTTGGCTCCCTCCAGCCAATGTCTCCACTATTCAAAAGCCCACTTCATGGCCAATAACTCCCGATTACCCACGTCATAATTAGTAGGAGAAAATTTTCGAGAGAAAAAGGCACAAGGGTTACTTTTAGAGGTCTCTGGATCTTTTTGGGACAAAACGGCACCTGCCCCAATTTCAGAGGCATCAACCTCCACCTGAAATGGCAGAGAAACATCAGGCTGCCGTAGAACAGGAGCAGAAGTGAATCTCTGCTTAAGTTCCTGAAACGCAGAGACTGCCTCAGGAGGCCAATTCACCACATCAGAAC
Source organism: Oophaga sylvatica (assembly GCA_033576555.1). NCBI lineage: Eukaryota > Metazoa > Chordata > Amphibia > Anura > Dendrobatidae > Oophaga > Oophaga sylvatica. The sequence goes on along the minus strand of JARQOD010002695.1, from coordinate 11,288 downwards.
CCTTTCTGGTCAAATCAGTTAATGGTTTAACAATAACCGAGAAATTACCAATAAATTTACGATAAAAATTGGCAAAACCCAAAAATCTCTGAAGAGCCTTTAATGAAGTAGGTTGGACCCAATCACAGATGGCCTGAACCTTGACCGGGTCCATTTCAATAACAGATGGGGACAAAATGAATCCCAGAAATGAGATCTTCTGTACGCCAAAAAGACACTTTGATCCCTTCACATACAGAGCATTCTCTCTCAAAATCTGGAATACAGTTCGAACATGTTTCACATGAGAGTCCCTGTCATTAGAAAAAATCAAGATATCATCCAAATAAACAATCAGAAACTTGTCCACAAAATCCCTGAAAATGTCATTCATGAAGGACTGGAAGACGGAAGGAGCATTAGTGAGCCCAAAGGGCATCACAAGGTACTCAAAATGCCCTTCAGGGGTGTTAAATGCCGTCTTCCATTCATCCCCGTGCTTAATGCGAATAAGGTTATACGCCCCCCTGAGGTCAAGCTTGGTAAACCAAGTAGCGTTTTTCACCCTGGAAAACAGGTCAGAAATCAAGGGTAACGGGTATTGATATTTCACAGTAATATTGTTCAAGAGACGATAATCAATACACGGCCTTAATGAACCATCCTTTTTGGCCACAAAGAAAAAACCGGCACCCAAGGGTGAAGAGGATGGTCTGATATGACCCTTCTCCAACGATTCCTTGATATAAGACCGCATAGCGTCATGTTCAGGTACAGACAAGTTAAAAAGGCGACCTTTAGGGAATTTACTACCTGGCACTAATTCAATAGCGCAGTCATAGCTCCAATGGGGAGGCAAGGATGAGATTTACTTTCGCTAAACACATCAGAAAAATCAAACAAAAAGTCAGGAACATCCTCAGCCTGGGGGGAGGCAGAAAAAACAGGAGTGTTGGTATTAACACATTGGCAGCCCCAACTGGTTACAGACACAGATTTCCAATCCAAAACAGGATTATGAGACTGTAACCAAGGGAAACCCAGCACTATAATGTCATGCAGATTATATAGAACCAAAAATTTGCAGCACTCCTGGTGATCAGGTTCAACCCTCATTATCACCTGAGTAGAAAACTGGGGTTTATTCTCAGCCAAAGGGGTAGAATCGATCCCCAGTAAAGGAATAGACTTCTGTAGGGGTATCAAGGGAAACCCACAATATTTAGCAAAATCAAAATCCATCAGGTTAATAGCTGCTCCAGAATCAACGAAAGCCTGAGCAGAAAATGAGGACAGAGAGCATATCAGAGTGACAGTTAATAAAAACTTAGTCTGAACACTACCCAAGACAACTGAGCGTGCAAAACATCTTCCCCGCTTAGGGCAGACTGAAATAGCATGAGAGGCATCACCACAGTAGAAATATAACCCATTGCGCTTTCGAAACTCATGACGCTGTGCCCCAGACACCACTCCATCACACTGCATGGGCTCAGCAGCTGGCTCACAAGGCAACACCACTCCACGCATACTTCTCCGCTCACGCAAACGTCTGTCAATTTGAATCGCTAATGACATAGAATCATTGAGACCAGAGGGGACAGGGAATCCCACCATAACATCCTTTACATTATCCGACAGACCCTTCCGGAAAAGGGCCGCCAAAGCGTCGTCATTCCATTTGGTCAGGACTGCCCACCTACGGAATCTCTGACAGTATAACTCAGCGTCATCAAGCCCCTGATTTAATGCCAACAAGGCTTTTTCAGCTTGATCAGTGACATTAGGCTCATCGTACAATAACCCCAAAGCCTGAAAAAATGCATCAACATCACTCAAAACAGGATCCCCAGGTATCAGGGAAAAAGCCCAATCCTGAGGATCGCCGCGCAGGAGAGAGATGATAATTTGAACCTGCTGCGCTGCATTTCCTGAGGACTTAGATTTTAAGGCAAGAAACAATTTACAATTATTTTTGAAATTCTGAAACTTAGCTCGATCCCCTAAAAACAAATCTGGCATGGGAATCCTAGGTTCCACAACAGGCAACCTAGCAAGATAGATAGCAATACTCCGAACCTCAGTGGCAAGCTGATCCACACGGCCAGACAACTGTGCAAACTCCATTGGGAGAAAAGATCCTCCCCAGCACCCAGAGATACAGAGGGAAAAAAAAAAAAAAAAAAAATGCAACAAACAGAAAAATATCTCTGACAACTTTTCTTCCTTCAAAATATTTTTTCCCTTCTGTGAGTACCATACAATTTTTATGGCCGGTGATACTGTTATGTTACGGTAGCTGAGGAGTGCAGGTAAAAAAGGAAATACACCAGAGCAGTTGGAATCTATGAGATTGCAGTACCCTGACTAACCACCGCAACTAGAGGCAGCCGTGGAGCGTTCCTACGTTGGTCCTAGACGCCTCGTCACAGCCTGAGAAACTAACTACACCTAAAGATAGAAATAGGAAAGCTATCTGCCCCGGAGCAGAACCCCAAAGATAATAGAAAGCCCCCAAACATGTAATGGCGGTTAGACAAGAGAAAATACTGACACAGAAAGAAAATAGTATGAGCAAACGCTGGGGCCCAAACTATCTAAATAGAAAAGGATAGGAAGGGTACTTACTGCAATCTCAGAAAACCCTGAAAAAACACCAACTCTACTAATTTCAAAATCACCTGAGATCACACGACCTCTTCCACCTAAATTAGTTCTCTGGTGTAACAAAAACAAAACAGCAGCCACTGAAAAAAAACTGGAAAAAGCAAAAGTACAAAACACAGTGGCTGGACTAAACTGAGAGGGCAAAAGCCCCCGGAGGGGACCCTGAAGGCCCCCACAGAAGTGCAGGACAAAATGCAAAAATATAGCAAAAACACAAAATAAGAAATTGTCTTATCTGATAGCAGGAGATGCAGACACGACACAGCAGGCTACAAGGGAAACTGGAAAGAAGGATTCAGACCAGAACAATTGATCACCGGCAACCCTGATGGGAAAATGACTCCCTTATAAAAGACCAATCAGTAACACCTGATTCCCAGTCCTCACAATCCTCACTAGTACCGCTTGTAACCACCAGAGGGAGCCTCTGCTCAGAACTCATCTCAAACCCATTCACAACACCCACGGCCCTGGCGGGCGACTCATAATTTTCATGCTGTGACAGGAGTTAACCCCTTTATCCCCAAAGGTGGTTTGCATGTTAATGACCAGGCCAATTTTTACAATTCTGACCACTGTCCTTTTATGAGGTAATAACTCTGGAACACTTCCATGGATCCTGGTTATTCTGACAATGAATTCTCGTGACATATGGTCCTTCATGACAGTGGTAAAATTTCTTTGATATGACTTGTGTTTATTTGTGAAAAAAATGGAAATTTGATGAAAATGTTGAAAATTTTGCAATTTTCCAACTTTTGAATTTTCATGCCCTTAAATCAGAGAGATATGACACATAAAATACTTAATAAGTAACATTTCCCACATGTTTACAATACATCAGCACAATTTTGTGACCAAATTTTTTTTTGTTAGGAAGTTATAAGGGTTTAAAGTTAAACAGCGATTTCTCATTTTTACAATGCCAATGTTTTTTGGGACAACATCACATTTGAAGTCACTTTGAGGGGTCTATATGATAGAAAATACCCAAAAGTGACAAAATTCTAAAAACTGCACCCCTCAAGGTGCTCAAAACCACATTCAAGAAGTTTATTAACCATTCAGGTGCTTTACAGGAATTTTTGGAATGTTTAAAAAAATAATGAACATTTAACTTTTTTTCACAAAAAATGGACTTCAGATCCAATTTTATTTTATTTTACCAAGAGTAACAGGACGAAATTGGACCACAAAAGATGTTGTACAATTTGTCCTGAGTACGCTGATACCCCATATATGCAGACAAACTACTGTTTGGGTGCATGGCAGAGCTCGGAAGGGAAGGAGCGCCATTTGATTTTTCAATGCAAAATTGGCTGGAATTGAGATTGTACGCCATGTCGCGTTTGGAGAGCCCCTGATGTGCCTAAACAGTAGAACCCCCCACAAGGGACACCATTTTGGAAAATAAACCCCCTAAGGAACTTATCTACATGTGTGGTGAGCATTTTGAACCCCCAAGTGCTTCACAGAAGTTTATAATGTGAGCCGTAAAAATAAAAAATCATATTTTTTTCACAAAAATGATCTTTTCACCCCCAATTTTTTAGTTTCCCAAGGGTAACAGGAGAAATTGGATGACAAAAGTTGTTGTGCAATTTGTCCTGAGCATGCCAATACCCCATATGTGGGGGTAAACCTCTGTTTGGGCGCACAGCACAGCTCGGAAGAAAGGAGCACCGTTTGACTTAACACATAATTTGCTGGAATTGAGATCAGATCCATGTCGCATTTGGAGAGACCCTGATGTGCCTAAACAGTGGAAACCCTCCAATTCTAACACCAACACACCCCAACCCTAACCATAATCCTAACTTTAGCCCCAACCCTAACCCTAGCTTTAGCCCCAACCCTAACCCTAACTTTAGCCCCAACCCTAACTCTAGCTCTAATCCTAACCCGTAACTCTAGCCCTAACCCAAACTTTAATGGGAAAATGGAAATAAATACTTTTTTTATTTTATTACTTTTCCCTAACTAATGGGGTGATAAGGGGTGGTTTGATTTACTATTTATAGCAGTTTTTATAGCGGGTTTTTATGTTTTTTATATTTGGCAGCTGTCACACAATATAGTTTTTGCATCACCACATTTTGAGAGCTATAATTTTTCCATATTTTGGCCCAAAGAGTCAGGTAAGGTCCTGTTTTTTGCGGGACTAGTTGACATTTTTATCGGTACCATTTTTGGGCACATTACATTTTTTGATAGTTTTTTATTCCAATTTTTGCGAGACAGAATGAACAAAACCCAGCAATTCATGAATTTATTTGAAGGGGGTGCGTTTATACCGCTCTGCGTGTGATAAAATTGATAAAGCAGTTTTATTCTTCCGGTCAGTATGATGACAGCGATACCTCATTTATATAATTTTTTATGTTTTGGCGCTTTTATACAATAAAAACTATTTTACATAAAAAATAATTATTTTTGCATTGCTTTATTCTGAGAGCTGTAACTTTTTTATTTTTCCGGTGATGGAGCTGTATAGCAGCTTCTTTTTTGAGGGAGAAGATGACATTTTCAGTGCTACCATGCTTATTTATATCCTTCTTTTTGATCGCATGTTATTCCACTTTTTGTTTGGCGATATGATGATAAAGCATTGTTTTTTTGCCTTGTTTCTTTTTTAATGGTGTTCATTAAAGGGGTTAACTAGTGGGACAGTTTTATAGGTCTGGTCGTTACGGACAGGGTGGTGCCAAATGTGTACTTTTATTGTTTAGATTTTTTTTTATTCAAATATTTATTTAATGATAGAATAAATATTGATTTTTTTTATTATTACTTTTTATTATTTTTTATAATATTTTTACAATTATTTAAAAAAAAAAATTATGTGTTAGTTTTACACTTTGTCCCACTACGGGACACTCTTTTTCTGCAGGCTGATTGCTTCTATAGCATGCAGATCTGCATACCGCTGCAGCTTCAGTACACTGACCTGAGAGACTTCCTGGTCATCACTGCACATGACAGGAAGCCTCTCAGGCCTGGAGATCCGGATGTTGTCATGACGACATCAGCTATCCATGGCAGTGATCGGGACCCCGCTCATGCCGCGAGGTCTCCGATCCAAAGGCAGCGGGGCTGTCAGAGCTGACAGCCCCTCTGCCTGCTCCGGAATGCTGCGATCATGTTTGATCGCAGTGTTCTGGGGGTTAAAGTGCCGGGAGCGGTCCGTGACCACTCCTGGCACTTAGTGCAGGGTGTCTCCTGTGAGAATCAGCTGACACCCAGCTGCAATCGGCCGCACTCCCCCCATGAGAGCGGCTGATCACGTATGACCTACTATCCCGTCCATGTTCATAGGGGCCAAGGTCACATGGATGGGATAGTACGTCTAATTTCAGAAAGGGGTTAAGATTCACCATCACAATGAAACACAATTTTGAAAGTTAGGGGCATAGATTTCTTACAGGCACTCATAGAGGAAAGATTGTAAAATGACTTTCCCAATGTGAATGCAAATGGTTCTGGACTTTAGACACAGTACATACAATGGGCATAAATGAAGTATGCAGCTTTGCACCCTTTGTATAGTTTTAGTCTTTACAGATAAAAAATATTTTGCTTGATCCTTGTTGATTTTATAATTGTAATATTACTTTTATGACCAGTTTTAATTGTTAGGCACTCTTGTTTGTCTTGGTCATGGATAGTGTTGAGCGATACGATACTGCAAATATCGGGTATCGGCCGATATTAGCTGTATCGGGCTTTCGATTCCGAGTACCGATATTTTCGTCATATCGGATACCGGAATCGGATTTGTCACTGTCACTGTGAGTGTCCGTCGGTCGGGTCTGTCAGGAGTCAGCGGCACTTACCTGGCAGAAGATCTCTGGCGGTCACGTCCTGGACTGCTTGATGGCCGCCATTATCTTCTCCCTGGCGTTCACATGCAGTTTTTCGCGATAACTGCAGTGACTGCAGGGTAATCCCGGCCGTAAAGCAGTCCGATGACGTCACCGCCGGGGAAGCAGGTAATCAGCTGTGCTGCGCCGGGATGACAGGCTCTGCCTGTCATTCTGATGTAGCAGAGCTGGATCGTCGTGGGACACTCATTACTATGGACTGCGTCGGACAGGTGGTATACTGCTGTTTTTTTTTTTTCATTTTTTTACAGGAGATCGATGGCATCGCAGGATGAGACTGTAATAAAAGTAATGAAAACTGTGTTGTGTTTTTTATTAAATTAAAAAAATTTTTTATGAACATTCACCCGTCCGGGTACATCAACAATTTAACTATTTACATACAGGGACCCTATCCGGTTATTTATAATTCTTTGGCAGGGGTGTTCCAGGTACCACCTGGTACTCTTCTGATGCTTGCCAAACATCCGAGACACCAAGGACCACCAGGACCTGATGACGTCGTGTGGCCTGTACAGTCAAGTCGTGACCCGCTATCTGTGTCTGTGTGGCCACCTCTTTCATCTCCCTCCGGGTCTGGAGCCCTATGTCCCGGACTGAACGAACCCCAGGGGGCCTAACAGGCGCCGGGTACGGGCCAGCTATAGTTATCATGTCCATAGCTGGGGCTGCTGAGGAGACCACTGAGGGAGGCTGGGGAGATATACGGCGTGGGGTGGGCACTTGTGCAGAGGCCTGGATGTGGGAGGCTGAAGGCTCCGAGGGTCTCACAGGTTCCTGACACTCTGGGGAGTAGGGGTCGCACCTGGTAACATTTAGGGCGTACCATCCATTGTAACCCCAGTGTCGGGTGTAAGTCACCAAGTCTCCTGGCAACAGGTCCCTCCCCGGGTGTCCTTCTGGGAGGTGAGCCTCCACGTCCCGCCGGGTCACAAACACTTCTAAATAAAGTCCAGGCTCCTGGATGAAGCCCCAACCACCTTTCAATTTAAAGCTCCGTACTGCACCCTTACGCCGCGGCTCCCACAGGGTTCCTTTATCTTTTCTCATCCGGTCCTTATCTGCCCGGTCCTTCTCCAGGTTACGTTGCCGAAGCTTTTGGGATTCTCGCTGCTCCCTTTGTCGCTCTGCTTCCCGCTCCCAACGTCTCCACTCTTCCTCCTGACGCCGGTTGTAATTCTCCTCCACCAGCATCTCCATGTCTCCACTATCAAACTGCAGCTTACGATGTCCGGTTTGCGGCAGCTCTCCTGGCGCCCCCCAGTCCTGGCGGCGCTCACCTGCGGAGGAAGCAGCCGGCTCTGGAACAGATGACAGTCGGGGCTCCGGTACAGACAGGTAGACCTCTGGTGCCTGCGCGGCCTCCTCCATGAGGACGGGTGTCGCTTCTTCTGTCTCAGCGACGGGGGCAGACAGCGGGATCTGGGGTGCTGCCGGTGCAGAGTTTTTTGCAGGAACGGGTGCCTCCACTGCGACAACGTCAACCGGATCACATTGCAAGGGCTGGGATGCCCGCACGGACTCCTCTACTAGAACAGGTGCCTCACCTTCCGGTACAGACACTTCAGGTAAGAGGGATTGGCGCCGCTCCAAGTTTAGTTTTAGGGCACGCCAGCTGGCTTCCATCCTGGCGACCTCCTCCCGGTGCCTGGCCAGGCCTCTTAGGGTATCCTCCGCTTCTTGCAGCGTAGGAGGGTTTCCAGGCCGGGTGCCCAACGGTGGTTCCGTGGCGATCGGATCGCTTCCGTGGGGGGAGAGCTTTGACTGCTCCATCCCTTCACACTTCTGCTCGTGTCCATTAGCCATCTCTGCCAAGTCACATGTGTCATTAGCATCTGGAGAGGGCCCCTCTTTTGTAGTGAGGCGGGACCTTCGTGTTAGTTTCCGCACACTGAGGAGGATGAGGAGGCGGAACTGAAGAGCTGTGGGGCACGATCTTACATTGCAGTACCATTTAGAGTGGTCGGCCATCGTTTTTGCGCCACTGAGTGAGTGTACACCCACGAAGAGCACGCCCTTCTTCTTCACCAGTGCCTCGTCGTGACGCAGATATGGCGGAAAAATGGCAAATACATTCTCTGATGATTTTAGCAATTCTCAAGCACAAAACCAGTTCAATTCAGGCACACAGGACTCGCTTATAGCGAGCTACAGAATCCTGTTCGTGACGCCCAAGTTGAGTCGCACAGAGCCAGAGGTTTTGGGGGTACTCGGCACCGAGCCCGTCGACTTCTATGGGGTATGTCACGGCTTTACCCGGCAATTGAATCAGAGTCTATTTTACTATGTAGAAGTGTATAAACTATAAATATATGTATATATATATGTCACAATGACATGTATATATATATATATGTATTCTATGTGTGTATATTTTGTGTTTACAACGAAAGAAAGGTTTTTTTTTGTTGCGATGTTTTGTTCCCATAGACTTACATGGGACTTCCGGTATCGGAATCGGATATCGACGATATTTAGTGATATCGGCGATACCTGTTGTGAATGGGTTTGAGATGAGTTCTGAGCAGAGGCTCCCTCTGGTGGTTACAAGCGGTACTAGTGAGGATTGGGAATCAGGTGTTACTGATTGGTCTTATTTAAGGGAATCATTTTCCCATCAGGGTTGCCGGTGATCAATTGTTCTGGTCTGAATCCTTCTTTCCAGTTTCCCTTGTAGCCTGCTGTGTCGTGTCTGCATCTCCTGCTATCAGATAAGACAATTTCTTATTGTGTATTTCCTTTTTTACCTGCACTCCTCAGCTACCGTAACATAACAGTATCACCGGCCAAAAAAAATTGTATGGTACTCACAGAAGGGAAAAAATATTTTGAAGGAAGAAAAGTTGTCAGAGATATTTTTCTGTTTGTTGCATTTTTTTTTTTTTTCCCTCTGTATCTCTGGGTGCTGGGGAGGATCTTTTCTCCCAATGGAGTTTGCACAGTTGTCTGGCCGTGTGGATCAGCTTGCCACTGAGGTTCAGAGTATTGCTGCATATCTTGCTAGGTTGCCTGTTGTGGAACCTAGGATTCCCATGCCAGATTTGTTTTCAGGGGATCGAGCTAAGTTTCAGAATTTCAAAAATAATTGTAAATTGTTTTTTGCCTTAAAATCTAAGTCCTCAGGAAACGCAGCGCAGCAGGTTCAAATTATCATCTCTCTCCTGCGCGGCGATCCTCAGGATTGGGCTTTTTCCCTCACACCTGGGGATCCTGTTTTGAGTGATGTTGATGCATTTTTTCAGGCTTTGGGGTTATTGTACGATGAGCCTAATGTCACTGATCAAGCTGAAAAAGCCTTGTTGGCATTAAATCAGGGGCTTGATGACGCTGAGTTATACTGTCAGAGATTCCGTAGGTGGGCAGTCCTGACCAAATGGAATGACGACGCTTTGGCGGCCCTTTTCCGGAAGGGTCTGTCGGATAATGTAAAGGATGTTATGGTGGGATTCCCTGTCCCCTCTGGTCTCAATGATTCTATGTCATTAGCGATTCAAATTGACAGACGTTTGCGTGAGCGGAGAAGTATGCGTGGAGTGGTGTTGCCTTGTGAGCCAGCTGCTGAGCCCATGCAGTGTGATGGAGTGGTGTCTGGGGCACAGCGTCATGAGTTTCGAAAGCGCAATGGGTTATGTTTCTACTGTGGTGATGCCTCTCATGCTATTTCAGTCTGCCCTAAGCGGGGAAGACGTTTTGCACGCTCAGTTGTCTTGGTAGTGTTCAGACTAAGTTTTTATTAACTGTCACTCTGATATGCTCTCTGTCCTCATTTTCTGCTCAGGCTTTCGTTGATTCTGGAGCAGCTATTAACCTGATGGATTATGATTTTGCTAAACGTTGTGGATTTCCCTTGATACCCCTACAGAAGTCTATTCCCCTACTGGGGATCGATTCTACCCTTTGGCTGAGAATAAACCCCAGTTTTCTACTCAGGTGATAATGAGGGTTGAACCTGATCACCAGGAGTGCTGCAAATTTTTGGTTCTATATAATCTGCATGACATTGTCGTGCTGGGTTTCCCTTGGTTACAGTCTCATAATCCTGTTTTGGATTGGAAATCTGTGTCTGTGACCAGTTGGGGCTGCCAATGTGTTAATACCAACACTCCTGTTTTTTCTGCCTCCCCCCAGGCTGAGGATGTTCCTGACTTTTTGTTTGATTTTTCTGATGTGTTTAGCGAAAGTAAATCTGCATCCTTACCTCCCCATAGGAGCTATGACTGCGCTATTGAATTAGTGCCAGGTAGTAAATTCCCTAAGGGTCGCCTTTTTAACTTGTCTGTACCTGAACATGACGCTATGCGGTCTTATATCAAGGAATCATTGGAGAAGGGTCATATCAGACCATCCTCTTCACCCTTAGGTGCCGGTTTTTTCTTTGTGGCCAAAAAAGATGGTTCATTAAGGCCGTGTATTGATTATCGTCTCTTGAACAATATTACTGTGAAATATCAATACCCGTTACCCTTGATTTCTGACCTGTTTTCCAGGGTGAAAAACGCTACTTGGTTTACCAAGCTTGACCTCAGGGGGGCGTATAACCTTATTCGCATTAAGCACGGGGATGAATGGAAGACGGCATTTAACACCCCTGAAGGGCATTTTGAGTACCTTGTGATGCCCTTTGGGCTCACTAATGCTCCTTCCGTCTTCCAGTCCTTCATGAATGACATTTTCAGGGATTTTGTGGACAAGTTTCTGATTGTTTATTTGGATGATATCTTGATTTTTTCTAATGACTGGGACTCTCATGTGAAACATGTT